>BMAC01000357.1:1116255-1135030 GCA_014905375.1 Phtheirospermum japonicum | reverse complement strand
TTTTGTATTGAACTTAAAAAGAAAGTAATATAGTTTTGCGGTTAAAAAGTCAAGACCTTTTGCAGGCATTGATGGAATGAATGTAAATTCAAGATCTTTTACAGCAATATACATTAATAAAAAATAAAAATAAATGGTTGTTGTTGGTTTATAATTTTCATAATGTGGTCGACTCTTGTAGATGTCAAAACTCCCTGTGACTCAATACTCTAATAAATATGTAGTAACTCCATCGCTCCTCCAAGACATTGATGGGGAGTAATTACCTTATATGTTTTAGTTAAATATTTTATCAATATTTTGTTAAGTTGATTGCTTTTGGTGTGTTTTTATTCTTAGTTATTTTTCATCATATTTTAGATGTATTGTTGTTGTAGTTGTTGTATTTTTGCGGTTGCTAAGAAGAGT
The DNA here is from genome assembly GCA_014905375.1 of Phtheirospermum japonicum. Taxonomy (NCBI): domain Eukaryota; kingdom Viridiplantae; phylum Streptophyta; class Magnoliopsida; order Lamiales; family Orobanchaceae; genus Phtheirospermum; species Phtheirospermum japonicum. Next base: position 1,134,622 of record BMAC01000357.1, on the reverse strand, counting down.
GCTAAGTAAAGAGAGCTAAAAAGGCTGTCGTTATTTTAAATCTTCTCTTTTTGGATCATTTTTTTAACTTTCTTTTAACTATAATAGTTGAAGTGTTTTGTCATGCTGCATATGCTTCATTGTCTTTGAGATTTTTCATAACTTTCTTTTTCTTTTTTCTTTATTTACATTTAAGTACACCTAAACTCATGCATTACAACACTTGTAAACTGTTTTCACATATATATTACACTTTACATTCTACTAATCAGTGTACATTAGAAATTTAAATTTTTTTTCTGTAATCATTTTATGTCTCCTATTCTTTTAAGTTTTTTAATACATCATACTCTCTGAATTATTTTTCTTATTTTATTATATTATTATATATTATGCCTTTTAACTTTCTTCTTTTTTTTTTTCAAATTTAGATATCACGCTCTATGGATTCATCTAATATGGACAATCAAGATATCTTGAGTGGCTCGGAGGCTGATGATTTAATGGAGATGGATGAGGAGACCTTCACTACATCCACATCACAACAAAAGAAAACAAAAAAATCAAGAAAGCTCAGGTCTTTAGTTTGGAACCTTTTCGAGAAGCTGCCACTAGCCGACTACGAGGACAACATCCAGAGAGCAAAATATAGGAAATGTAGTGTTATTTACAGAGCTGACAGCAACAATGGGACTGGCACATTACGACGTCACATGAAAAAATGTCCCCGAATAAATGCGCGTGATGTGGGCCAGTTGTTAATCGGTGGGGACAATGGATCGATGTCGTTGAAATCATGTAAGTTTGATGCTGATCACTTTCGTGAGTTAGTAGCTACTGCAATTATGATGCACGATTTACCTTTTCAGTTTATTGAATATGATGGAATCCGAGCATGCTTTGAGTATTTGTGTCCAGATATGACTTGTGTGTCTAGAAATACAATTAAGTCTGATGTTCTCAAAATGCATGCGAGAGAGAAAGTCCGGATGAAATCTATGATAAAATCGGCTCCTGGTAGAATTTCTTTGACATCTGACTGTTGGAGTAGTATCACTACGGATGGTTATATAAGTCTCACTGCTCATTTTATTGATAATGATTGGAGTTTGCAAAAAAGGGTGCTTAATTTTTGTTTTTTGCCTCCTCCTCATAGTGGTGTAGCTTTATGTGACAAAATTATAACATTGCTTCGTGAGTGGGAAATTGACGATCAGATTTTCTCTTTGACTTTAGATAATGCGTCAGCTAACGATGTTTCTGCTGATTTGTTAAAAAATTATTTCAAAGGATCACTTGTTGAAAATGGCAAATTTTTTCACGTACGTTGTTGTGCACATATTGTTAATTTAGTGGTTCAAGAAGGATTGAAAGATATTGACAAATGTGTGCATAAAATTCGTGAAAGCATCAAATACGTAAGAGGGTCTCAATCAAGGAAGCAAAACTTTTTGGAAATTGTGAGTCAACTAAAATTGGATTCTAAGAAAGGCTTGAGACAAGATGTGGCAACTAGATGGAATTCAACTTATCATATGCTTGAAAGTGCTTTGATTTATCGACGTGCATTTTGTCATTTATCTCTAGTTGATTCCAATTATAAGAATTGTCCTGATGCACTAGAGTGGGAGAAGGTGGAGAAAATATGTGATTTCTTGGCTTTATTCAATGAAATAKCTACAATCTTTTCCGGTTCCAAGTACCCTACTGCCAACTTGTATTTTCCATGTGTTAGTACATGTTATGAGTTCTTGAAGAGGAGTGTTGAAAGTGATGACGTGTATATTAAAGATATAGCCTCAAAGATGCTTCCAAAATTTGAGAAGTATTGGAAGGATTTTAGTTTGGTCTTGGCTTTGGCGGTAGTGGTAGACCCTCGATATAAACTTGATTTTGTGGATTTTTCATATGAAGAGATTTATGGTTACCTTGGTTCCCCTGCATTTGTGAAAGTCAAAGATGCGTTATACAGTTTGTTTTCTGAATWTTCAAAAAAATCCGAGACGAATCTAGGTGGTGATTTTAATAATCCCACTGGTGGTAGTAGCATGGAAACTTCAACCGTTCTACGAGATGAAAGAAAGAAGAAGCTGATGGTAATTTTTATAATATCGTGTTCCTTTTTTTATATGTGCKTGTTATTRMAATATTATTCATCAACTATTTTTTCTTAATTGGAGTCTRACTTGTTTTCATTTTTTTCTTTTAGAAAYTTCGAACTTTCAATAATGATKGTGGTTTCAATATTCGAAAATCTCAATTAGATCTTTATTTGGAAGAGCCAAGGTTGAATTGTGAGGATCATCTTAATATTCTTGCTTATTGGAAATCAAATCAATATCGGTATCCTGAAGTTGCTGCTATGGCTCGGGATATACTATGCATTCCTATTTCAACTGTTGCGTCTGAATCTGCATTTAGTGTCGGTGGACGGGTGCTCGATCAATATTGTAGCACACTTAAACCAAGCACGGTGGAGGCAATAATATGTACACGAGATTGGTTGTTTGGAGACAAATGTAAATTTGTTTTTTTACTTCTAATAATTATATGCAATATCGATTGTCATCTTTTTTTTTTAATGATAAAATATTTATTCATGCATGTAGATCATCAAGAGTTGAAGAATGAAGACCTCACCGAAGATATCATGCACTTGGATATTAAAGATATTGATGCTCCTTCAATGTCTCTTAGTTTGGGTAGCACATCCAAGGTAATTAAAATTATGTTCATTCAAGTTTGACCAATCTTAAATAACTACCTCTATATTTTTAGATATTTTAATTATTCAATTTTTCTTGATTAACATAATTTAAAACATAATTATCTATATATATATAAGCTAAGTCGAGCCCCTTTAAATGGTTTCTTAGTTATATGAAACTGATACCGGGAGATGAATGCTTTTGTTGTTGTGTTGCTAAATCTGGGCTTCAGCGATTCCTAATTAGATGTGCTTAATTAAGGTTGTAATTAGATGATTGCAATTTTCACGAATCTGTACATAGGTATAGTTTTGATGTTGATAGAACACTGAGTCTGGTGAGTGCTGCAGGATTATGTTTTACAAGCTTTCTCTCCGTTACGGTCTTCTGGTATTTTTTTTTCCTATTAAAATGTTGTCTCTTGTCCAACCTGTGGTTTACCCAGGAATTCAAGCCCCCCTTTTCTATAAATATCTTAATTGAAGAAGCAGGAACACTCAAGCTATATAGTTTTCTGGCCACTAAACCATAAGATGTTTTCAAGCTTCCACTCTCTAATATTTTTTGTCACTTGCCATATTAGGCTGAAGTGATACTGAAAATCCGTGCTGAGTTTCCTTCAAGCATCACTGCTAACACAATTTTAGTAGACTCTGGAATTATTCTTCAAAAATACAATTGTGTGGGTTGTTTTGTTTTCAGCTTTCACCCAAGTTATTGCCGAACTGAAATTATTTGATTTTGTTTCTTTACTTTGTAATTACTAATTAGCTTTGTCCCAGTTTTATTTTCATAGAATTCTTTTATGATATCAGTTTTCCCATAACTTTTTTCTCTATTTTTTCATTATCATAATTTTTTTCACTAATTGTCTTCATGACATCTCATGAATATTGAATAGGTTGGAGGACGTTGACGTGGAATGAAGTCGAGTGAAGAACTTTTGAAACCAAAAATGAAGAACTTAAACTTTCTTTTTGTTAATTAGACTTTGATAATGACTTTATGCTTATTTAATTTGGTTTGGTATGCTTTGAGTTCAAAACAATGTACTGTTATTGGGACTGGGATTTGACACTTTTTTTCTTGATGAAAACTATTTTTGTATGTATTTATTGTGTTTTAGATAGATTTTATTTATAAGAAGGATACAGGAAATGTTTTAGGTCCTACTGCCATACTGGCCCAAAAAAAAATAAAAAAAATTACATATCGTGCTTAACGTGTCGGGCCGGGCTTTTCGGGTTTTAATCGTGCCGGTCTCGTGTTTTCATTTTTGACCCGATAAGGTTAATGGGTCGTGTTCGTGCCGAGTTTTATCGTGTCGGGCCGTTATCGTGCTGGCCCGATAACAGCCCGGCACGACCGATTTGCCACCCCTAATATGTTCCACTCCAACCTTCCCAGGTATCTTCACATGTCATACGCACCTCCTAGGTATGAACACTCATATCAAGAAGTGTAGGTGCCGATCAAGAGGTGATTAATTTTTGATAAATTTTACATATTTTTGCATTTCTTATATTTGCCCGCTAAATCGCGGGTTTTCACACTAATATATATTAATGCAAAATCCTTCTAACCTATGTGTCTGCTTCGTATGCTTCGATTGACAAATAAAAAATTCTGGTGCTTCGTTTGCTTATGTGTCATACGAACCTAATATTTACCTAATTTAATACTTTTCTTTTTATTGTATCTTACCTAATTTAATTCTTTTATTATATTTTTCCTTATTCAATAATTTCCTTTGATTCTCCTAATATAAAAATAGAAATAAGTCATGTATAATTAGTAGATAATATCTAAAGTAGTTATTTTAATTAAAATACAAATTGCATATGAAATAATTTTAATAAAAAAACTTTATTATGAAAATAATAAGTCTTATTGATAATAATATTTAAAATATTTATTTTTGGAGTTTCAAATATTATATATAGTTAAAATATGAGTTATTTACAATAATTTAAGTACGTAACTAAATATTAGTAATGTATTCAATCTAAACATATAAATATTAAATTATATATTAATAATTAATAAATATTGATTAGACACCAGTACAATGCGACACGGGTTAAGAGTGTGACATCTTTTGAATATCTCAAAGTATGTAACCAATAATTATTAATGAATTTATTCTAAACATTAATACATTAAATAATTTAATAACAATAATTAATAAAATAGATATTAGACACGGGTTTAGAATGTGACGCCTTTTAAAATTTTGTAAGTATATAAATAAGATTATTAATGAATTTAATTTAAACATCAAATACAAAACTATTTAACATTTATATTAATTAATAAATAAATTAGACATGTACAAGACACGAGTTGGGATACATTATATTAACATGTACAAGGCACGGGTTGGGAGTATATTATTTTAATTTTTATTTAAGATTTAAAATTAAATAATTATCATAAATATTTTTTATATTTATCTTTTGATAAGTCCCGTATAATACACGGGTGTTAAACAAGTACATATTTATACAAAATCCTCCTATGTACGTGTCTTTTTCGTATGCTTCGCTTGGATAATAAAAAAATTTGGTGTTTCGGTTGCTTATCTGTCATCCGATCCTAATTTATACCTAATTTAATATTTTTCTTTTATTGTATCTTACCTAATTTAATATTTTCTTTTTATTTTATTTAGCCTAAATTAATAATTCTGTCTAATTCAATAATTTTATTTTATAATCCTAATATAATAACATAAATAAGTCATATATAATTAGTAGAAAAAAAATCTAAATTAATTATTTTAATTAAAAGATAAATTACATATGAAATAATTTTAATTACAAAAAAAAATTATTAAGGAAATAGTTAAATAAATTGTATTTAAATAAAAGTTGAAATAATCTGATTTTGAAATTTTAAGTATTCTATATATGTAATAATTGGAGTATGTAACTAAATATTAGTAATGAGATGAATCTAAATATAAAAAAAATAAAATTATATAATAATAATTAATTAATATTTATTAGACAATGACACAATGCGAAAAGGTATGAGAGTATGACACCTTTTGAATTTTTCAAAGTATGTAACTGTAATTACTAACAATATTAATCTAAATATAAAAAATATAAAATAATTTAATAATACATCTTTTGAATTTTTATGAATATGTAAATATAATCATTAACGAATTTAATCTAAACATTAAAATATAATATTAATCAATAATCAATAATTATAATAATATAATTAATAAACTGAAGAGGGCACGGGTTGAGAACACATCCTTTTAATTTTTTATTTAAATTTAAAACTTTATAACTTTTACAATATTTTTATATTTAGTTTTTTATAAATTCCGTGTAATACACGGGTGTTAAACTAGTGTATATATATATTATTCTGCACGATTCTTTTTTTATTTTTGCCATCTGCACCGCCTAAGTTCGATTTGTGCCGCCTAGCACGATTTTTCAGCCGAGATAATATTTTTCGCCGTTGCATCTGATTTTTACAACATTACTTTTTAACCTTTTTATAGGAGGAGAGCATGAAGTAATTATTACTACAACACACGGTAATAAAAATAATATAGTGCATTAAACTGTTAAAAATGATAATTTATGCCTTTAAAAGCTTTTTTCTATTTTCGAGAACGTATTGCCCAACACCGGTGTTTGCCAAGGGCTAAAAGAATTTAAATTGTTTCTAGAGGGGATGCAAACGTGAAAACAGAAAATATAGAGGATATTGGGGCAGATTCCTCAAAACTGGGGCTATTAACGATATTATAAAATCTTCAGGGGCTTCTCTAAGTAATTTATCTCCTTACATAATCTCAAACCTACTCTAAATCCCGATCACAATTCACAACTACTGAATTACATCATATTTCAATTCGTTCTCACCAGGAACCCTACCCAAACCCTAATTCCTTAAATTTTTTCTGTGAAATCGAAATCCAATCTTTTATCCTTGTCGAAAAAACGAATGGCCAGCGATTCCAGTGAAACAACGCGTCGGAAGCACCATCGCCCATCCTCCACAGACGACGCGGAGGAGCATTCGAAACGCCGCAAGCACCGCCACCACCATCGCCACCGTCATCACCGCCGGCATCGGAGCGGCAAAGATAAAGAAGAAACTTCTTCGATAGCGGAAGGATTGGAAAGTCCAAAAATTGATGAAATTGTGGCTGAACCTTGGAAATTGGTAAATAACGGGGATGACGGTGGTGGCTCGTTGGACGAAGTTTTGGTTCCCAATGGGTTGGGGGTCGACGGAGTGGATTATGATATGGAGGAAGGGGAGATCGTGGAGGATGATGGCTTGGTTGGTTCTGTGAATGCTGATGGTGAGCAATCGAAGAAGAATTTGAACTCGGATATTGAGTTGGGGGAAATTGAGACGAATGGATATGATGATTCTAACATGGTGTGTTCAGATTCCCCTTTCTCTATTTTAGCATCGAATTTTCTTATTCCTGTTATTATTTATTGAATTGGGAGCAGGGGTTTGATTCTTTTGTTGTGTGCTTGCTTGGAATGTGGGCTTTTAAAGTTTTCTTTTGGGCGTGTGTGCATACTTATTTTCTGACCGTAAATCAAGTTTATTACTATACTTGTTACATACACTTAATTTTTATTAGATGCCTGGATCAAGGCAATCTGCATTGCTTTCACTTTTTTTTCTTTTAAATTAAAATTAAAATTTAAAATAGGCATTATTGGAAACCAGGACGAAATTGATTCTTATGGGGGTTTTGATGAGGTTTTTTGTTGATAGTAAAAAAGATGAGATTTCTTACATTATTCTAGATGCATTTACTTGGACCCAGCAAATTTCATCAATAGGGAGCTTTGCACTCCGTAATTACATTTTGTTGCCAGGCAAAGTTTCCCTAGGCGTTTCCACTTTCCAGAAGACTGAAATGATGGCTTTCAATTGATTGTAAGACTTGGTTATATGTCTAAAGATTTTTGCACGCATTGTTACTTTTTTGACGGTTCTGATATTCTGAATAACCTTTTCTCTCTTATATTTTTCCCTTGCAGGTTGTTAATAAAGAGAATGTGGAAAGAGTTGATAAGAGAAAATTGGCAAAGGACAGTGTGGATGGCAAAGAAAGCAGAGAAATGGATCACGACAGATTGTCTAATTCCGAGGGTCTTGCAAATAGGGAGTATGAGAAGAAAGATCGCAATAGATCTCCAAGGTTATCATCTTCTGAAAAAAGGTCCAGGGGTGTATCACGCTCCCACTCTCGCGACAAGTACGTGAAAGAAAGTTCTCGTAGTAGTTTACCGAAGTCACCGGAGAGATCTAGAGGAAGGTCTCGCTCCCGAAGCATTGCACGAGAGGCTTCTGTGGAGGACCCCAATTTTATGGATAAAAAACGTCGGAATGAGTCGGATGACGAACGGGTGATTGCACGAGACAAAACGTACAGACACAGCAGCAGAGATGATATAAAGGAGAAAGAAAGGGAGCGAAGTTCTAGCAGGTACTCGGAGAGAATAGAGAGGCATTATGGAAGGGAGACTCGTGACATATATAGGGAGAGGGATCAGACTAGTGATAGAATTAGAGAGAAAGAGAAGGAGGACGCTATGGAAAGGGAGAGAGAAAGAAACAGACATAGAGAGAGATATAGAGGGGAGAGGGATCAGGAGATGGTGAAGGACAGGTTCCGAGACAGGGAAAAGGACCACGAGAGGGATAGAGACTGGGGAAGGGAGAGAAGAGAGAGGGAGAGAGATCGAGAAAGAGAAGAGAGGAACAAAGATAGGGACAGAGGTAGAGATGGCAGAAGGGCTGGAAGCAGAGATGACGGCAGGGATTATGAGAGTGAACGGTTAAGGAGGCGCCAGAATTATGATAGGGATGAGGATGGTTACAGAGATAGGGATAATGATTCAAGGCACAGAAGAAATTCCGATGATTACCATAGAGATAGGACAAGGAGAAGTGATTTAGAAAATGTGAGCTCTAAAGATAAACACGAGGAGATTGGTAAAGAGGATCTCGAAAGGTATGTCCCGTCTTCCTGAAAAAACTAGTTAAATTGTGGATTATTTCTTCTCTAATAGTTCATTTTGTGTATTTGGGTGTCTCAGGGAAGATGACAAAGAAGAGGACTATCAAGATAAGATTATAATGCAACTTGAGGAACAGGAAGAAGATGATCTTGAGAGAATTAAGGAAGAAAGTAGGAGGAGAAGACAAGCGATTATGGAGAAGTACAAAAATCTACAACAACGTAAAACGCCTTCACAAGATATGTGTAAGTGTTTTTTTTCCCCTCCGCTGTCTGAGGTCATAGTTATCAGCATTAAGAAGGATGGTGTTTTTTCTGCAATATCATCTGTCTTAAGTTTTTATTTCTTGAGCTTTTCTGGTACTTTAGTGATGAAGCATGGCCGTGTAAATATTATCTTGATTCTTGCTTCTTTTCTTCTATTGTCGTTTTGTTTGGTTAATCCATGACCAGTTAAGGATCGAGTTGGAGAATCTTCTGCACAAGTGGCACCTGCGGAAGTTGTATCAGAAAAAACTGACAATCAGGTGGAAGGTGCAGTTCTTGATGTTCCTGAACCATCCTTTACTGTTGTAAAATCGCCCTCGCATAATGGCCTCTCTGCCCTTCAAATGCCTACTGGAGCTGGTGGGCTAGGAGAGGGTAGCCCTAAGGTACTCCACTTGTGTTTGATTTGAAGAATTTTAATTTCACTCTACTACAATGATATATTTCGTTTACTGATTACTTTCTTGAAAAGAAAAAAGAAAAAAATCGCCCAATGTGTTATTTCTTGTATTTAATTATTGTCTTCCTCACGTTAATTTATATTTTGAAGTCATTTTCAGATTATGATTAATTTCTTTGTAAAATGTGCAGAGCGAGAGATCGGATGATATGTTTTGTGATGATATTTTTGGAGAATCACCTGTTGGAGTGCGTAAAGCGGTTAGTCTTTCAATTTTTATGTTATTGTCAAGCTTTCAGTCTTTAATTTTGTTATTGTCAAGCGGTTAGTCCATTGTACTTTTCCACACTTGTTCTTTTCTGATCTTTCTTCTTCTTCTTCAGCCGTCCTATCACCTCATTTTATTGATGACCATGTTAATATTTTTTTCTCGGTTTCCTTATATATTTCTTTATCTTTGTCAAACACTTAGAAAATGTCCTAATTTTGTTTTGCAATGGCTGTGATTTCTGTTCATTTTGAGTCACCTGGTTGATGAAAGATTTTTTTGAGTGTTATTCTATGCTATGACTATGTTCTTATCCTTATTTATCTATATGTTTTAATGTTGGATTAAATTCTTAAACAGGGTAAAGGAAACGGCATGGCTGTTGAGAAGGGTGGACTTAATGATAATTGGGATGATTCAGAAGGTTACTATGGTATGTGCCTGATCACAAACTTCTCTATATGTTTTTCCCTTCAACTTGTCTGAAAGTTAGGTCTAGTTTAACTCGACAAGGTATACTTGACCTTGTCTTGATGCATGTTAACTTTCATTGGTCATATGCATTATAATTATTTAAATCTCAATACTTTTTAAGCGTCTTGCCATTTGATTACCCTTTTTATTAAATATCTTCTTTGCATGTTTTTAACTACCAGGTTACCGTTTTGGAGAAGTACTTGATGGCCGGTATGAAATAATTGCTGCCCATGGAAAAGGCGTGTTTTCTACTGTTGTTCGTGCAAAGGACCTGAAGGCTAAACCTGATGACCCTGAAGAAGTAGCAATTAAAATCATACGTAATAATGAAACAATGTGAGTGATTATCGTTTTTGTGGTTTTCAGCTGTGAATGGATGTTAGTTAACTGTGCGTATTGTATACCTGGTTATTTATCTTTGTTTTTCCCCTCTCCCCCATGTAGGTACAAAGCTGGTATGGAAGAATTAATCATATTAAAGAAGTTAGTTGGCACGGACCCTGAGAACAAGCGACATTGTGTTCGTTTTCTTTCTACCTTCAAGTATCGAAATCATCTATGTTTAGTTTTTGAATCTCTTCATATGAATTTACGTGAAGTTCTCAAGAAATATGGTCGTAATGTTGGTCTGAGTCTTACTGCTGTGAGAGCATATGCTAAGCAACTCTTCATAGCATTGAAGCATCTAAAAAACTGTGGGGTTCTTCACTGTGATATCAAGCCAGACAACATGCTGGTATGCATTCATGCCCTGTTGTTTTCAGTCTTTTATGTTTACCTTACAATTTTGATTTCCTTCATTGCTAAACGTTCGTTTTCTCTCCTTAGGTGAATGAATCAAACAATGTGCTGAAGCTGTGTGATTTTGGGAACGCCATGTTTGCTGGTAAAAATGAAATCACCCCTTACCTTGTGAGTCGTTTTTATCGTGCGCCTGAGATCAGTAAGTGTTCTTATTATTTTAATGTCACTTTTGTTTACTGTTCATTCCATGTAAGCGTTTGGAATAACTGATGTATTTCTCCTTTTGCAGTTTTAGGCCTCACGTACGATCATCCCATGGATATTTGGTCCGTTGGTTGCTGCTTGTTTGAGCTTTGCACTGGGAAGGTTTTATTTCCTGGTGCTACTAATAATGACATGCTTCGTCTCCACATGGAGTTGAAAGGTCCTTTCCCGAAAAAGATGCTCCGCAAGGTCAGTAGAGAAGTTGATTCTTTTTTTTTTCCTCTGTTTTTCTATTGTTTGCTGGCTATGAGTCCTTACTCACAATTTTTTTACAGGGATTATTTACCGATCAGCACTTTGACCAAGATTTGAACTTTCTTGCGACAGAGGAGGATCCCGTCTCAAAAAAGGTCGGTTTGCGTTAGATTAATTGCAGGTAATATTGAATCCGTCTCTCATGTTCAGCTTTTTCTCTCTGTTTTTTTTTTGCAGGTAATAAGGAGACTGCTTGTAAATGTCAAGCCAAAAGATTTTGGTATGTTACTTTCGGGATGTAAAGGTGAGGATGCGAAAATGGTAGCTAATTTTAAAGATCTTATGGAAAAGATATTTGTCTTGGATCCAGACAAGAGGATGAACGTTGCGCAGGCCTTGGGCCATCCTTTCATCACGGGCAAGTGAACCATGACGCTGATACTCTGACCACAGAACTGGTGCTGCATTAGATACTTAATACATTTAGCATCGTCTCAATGATGAATTAATCTAATTTGGGCATTTATTTGTCTTTGTCATCTCTGTGTGGGAGGGCGAACGATGGAGATGGTGACTTGAGGGAGGCAATTAAGGGGAGAGTCCTATCCGTGGACTGTTTTCTGTTTCTATTGTAAGAAACTCCCTGAAAAGGCATATTTCTGTTTGTACACTAAATTTTTATTGATGACTATTAAGAAAACTTTATTGGTGTCATTGCTTTTTTGTGAATTTTTTTTTTTGTCTTTTTCTATTTTGGACGTGTTTAAATTGAGGCATTATTTGCCTCATTATAGGTATCAGGCAACCAGTACTTTTGTTCGTCCATAGATATGAATATACATATGTTGCGAATTGTGATTGTGGTTCTCATCTGGATATCATCTGGATATTTTAATTTTTTTGAGGCGGTCTATCATAAGAGTGGATGTTTCCATTCTTGTTTCGACAATTCCTAGCTGTCCTTTTTTTTGTTTATTTTTTCTCTACTTATTTCACGTTTTAAATCTTTCGAGTACTGGAGAGTCTAATCTTATCTTTCATTCAGGATCTTCGTGTGCTATGAGGAAACCATTCAAGTGGTTTAGATGATTAAAGGCACTCAGAAGAAGGTACCTTGGTTTGTTCATTAGGAGTTTACATGTGGACCTTTGGGAACTAACAATATTTAGCCGATTATTTGTTCTAGAATCAAATGCCGTGATTGGTTGTTGGTATTCTAGGTGACTAGGATATTTTAGTTCAATGCTTTTTTTATTTTTACTTTTAATGCTTAATATTACTGTCGTGATTATCTTGTTTATCTTCACAATGAATTATACCAACACAGTATTCGCTACAAAAAAGTAATTGTTTTCTTCTGGGGTTTAGAAGTTCTGAAGAATGCATTTTTTTTAAGGTTGCGTAAAATGTGTATTTTTTTTAAAAACTTTATATCATTAAATTGTCACGTGTCTGATCCATGCTTTGGTTGTTCTGGAGGATTGTGCCTCGGAGATGTTCGGGTTCTGCGTTGGAGTGAAAATGTATATGTAAGTCTATCTGTTTTATTTTCATTTGTTGTCTTATTGTGATAAAACCTATTAAATGATATTGAAACTTAGTTACGACCCACACTTTTTGCTTGTAGGTTGAATTGTCTTGCTTATACAACTCTGGTAAGTACCCCCACTTGTGCTTAATTGGTTCCCTCATGGATATAAAATTACTTGGTAAACTAAGTTGATAATATGCTTATATGCAAACTGTTTCCAAGTCTCATCCATTTTCTCATAGTTGGTTGGAGAATAGATATGCCTTCTTACATGATTTCCAATTTCGTAGCTTCTTTTGCTGACATTCTTTGTAGGCCTAATTGCTAACCTTAGGCAATTTTCCATTATTCTTGTGGCTGAAACTTTTACGAGTAGAACTCATTCATTCTGCAGGATATTTGGATATAAAATTCCATTATTCTTACATGATTGAACTTTGCATATTGGAGATGTAGCTTGTGAAATCTGCATTATGATCATTTTGCAAAAGTGTATGAACAATTGGATGTAAGAGAAGAACCATCAACCTGGCAATTACTTAATTGCAACTTTGATCTAAAAAGTATATCTCGCTCTCAATTAAAAGAAATCGTACATAGTGGTCGGTTAAAATAATGATGGTGTATGTGAGATGGTATACAATCTCCCTTTTCATACTGCTGTCGGGCACGCAAGATGGTGGCAAAGCACACCACTTGATGAGTCTTTTTGATCATAGTTTTAAAGAGATCTGGCAGAGGATCAAAATTTTTCACTTACCATTACCATTTAACAAAAACCAAACTGGAGTGGTATTGCCCCTATCCTCTGCTAAATAAGTGCCCTTTCTTAAGTACTCTGCTCTCCCATCTTCCGAATATCTTCTTCATATTTATAGTCACTTGAAGTTGCACAAAGCCGTCTTTCAATGGTGCAGAACAACGAATCATTGTCGAATATCTTCTGCCCTGTTTGAGACATCTCTGTACAACTACAACTGGCAGTTGTCGGAGATCAGAGGCTCTTTTTTTTGCATCCCGAAAGTGGAGGAGAGGAAAGGGATGAGTAATGTTTCAGTTTGGTGGTTTGTTGTTTAGATTATGCATAAACAAGGTAATCCCACCAGGTGTGAGATGAAATAGTTGATTGATCCTGTTGCCTTAACACCCGACTACTGTATCACGAGCATTTATGGAAAGGAGATTGTCACATATTGACCACCAGACTTTAACTCACCAACTCACCATTCTGCACAATTTCTTTTGGCAGTGAGTGCGATATTGTTGTGATCGTCCTCAATGTCTTCCCTTATGAGCATGAGTAGCCATGGTCTTATGTTGGTGTGTTAACAGCAAATGTTACCGGAAATTTGCTTGAATGACAATCTTAAAAATTGCTAGCCTTGTCCCCATAATTCAATTGTAAGTGCTACCTTCCAGTGATGAGTTAAATAATGGACCCCGCCTCCCTAGTTGTGTTCAAGGTGGTTTAGAGGTCGAAGATTATGGGAGTGGTTGTAGTCTATACAAAAAGAAGTGATTTTCGGCTTCTAGATGGAAAAAATGAGTTGGGTTCTGCATGTTATCACCTCATTGATAAAGGGTGTAGCAAATAGACATGCTAAAAGTACTCTTGTTTACAATAAAATTTGTGTATTAGAGTTTAGTTTAGTTGGTTTGTTTTTGCCAGAAGCTAAAGACTATCAATGTTTTATACTTGTTTCTCAGTTTGTTCACCGTTTGGTGATGAGGTCTTGTAAAATGTCTGCCATAGTTAGTCCTAATTACAGTTTATTTAACATTAATTAAAGTTCTTTTTTCCGCACAACACTGATACTTAGATTATCATTCATGTGTCTGAGCCTGCAACAAAAGAATGAGATTGTTTTCATGATAGTTCATTATATGTTTATTCAGAAAAGCTGCATAAGTTCGGATCGGAAAAAGGTACTAATCATACAAATATAATTCTTGGTGTAATACTGAATCAAATTTGTAGAGAGTTTTTGTAACTCTAAAATCTCAGGCTCATTTATACAATACCTCCGTTTATAGTCTTAGCCTCTTTTCTCTGACACTTCTATTCTATGGTTCAAAGTTGTTTTACACAGATTGAAACACAGAAACAACACTTCTATTCTCTAGTTTGAAGTTATTTAATGCAATCAACTAGTATTTAAAATATTCAATTAGGTGTGACCATGTACAACTTTGCTAAATTTGTCATCTTGCAAGGACAACAGATGTATTACCTACACTACGATTTCCTTCCCACAATTTTTCATCATAAAGTTATTCTAAACATATATAAAGGAGTTTAGAAGATGTTGAATTTTATTTCAAATATAAAATATTGAATCATATTTTTGTTTAGGCAAACTATTTAAATCACTCCACCTTTACTTTCATACTCCTAAGATAAGTAAAAAAATAGAGTAAAACAACTATTTGGTACTTCTAGTCGTAGACATGATGAGAATGTGTTAATTACAAATAATACCTTTGAGGTCAGTCTATAAACGTTATATTATGTTTCTCTTTAACAAATTTACTTCTTAATGGCTATTCGCGAATTTAGAAGAAAGATATTTCTGTAATTAGACTCGGTCTCATTTACTTCTTAATTTGCTCTTTTTGTAATTACCCTAAAAGGTGATATTGAAATTATATTTTAAATTTCAAAATATATATGAATTATTAGTCTCGGTCTCAATAACCTAGAACAAACATAAATTATTTATGCAATTGGCAATTGAAATAGTAGTATATATTATTTTTAGAGGCAATTGACATTAAATGAGGATTAGTTATGTAAATACAAATGTGAAGGGGTTGCTTAAATACTATGTGTAGGTATTTTTAATCCCGAAAGATAAGTAGAGTTTGTATGTATCCTTACATAGAATGCATAACCTAGTTTTTTGGATGAATATTATTTTGAGTCATATTCAAGAAAAATGGGCTCAAGACTAAATGTTTGAAATTTCCATCATATAATATAAATGTTAACTACAAATAGTAACCCCAAAGTAATTAAAATAATATTGATTTAAATTTCAAAATTACAAAAAAATATATTTCAGATTTTATTTTCTTACCTTTACTCCATTCATTAGCACGAAAAAAAAACAAAATTATACGTAAAAAAAAGAAAGTTAGAAAGGCGCATACAAGGAATAAAAAACTCGCTGGTTAGTGGTAAAAGCACAGGGTAACATCGTGTCTATTATTTTGGTCTACTACAGCTTGAATACTCGCCTACTTAATTAACCCGGGCCATCAATTGCGATACATGAAAGCACTAAGATACAATATGACATTGTCCGTGGTCCACATTTATCCAGATAGTAAAAAGAAAAATTAAATATTCATATTAGATACATAATTGTGTGATGCTATCTCAAAGTGTCGGGTTAAGCATTGGTTAAGTGCCTGACAGAATAGATAGCTCACTCAACAACTAACACACAAAAGAGCCAAGTTTCTGGATTTTTCGAGTGACCTCATAGAAATTAGAAACTAAACTGCTAATAAATCAAAACTAATAATTGTTTAGCAAAAAATAATCCTTTATGCCGACCTCTTTTTACTTTAATACCATTTTTATTTTGTTTCATTTACATATATAGTGTTTTTCTAAGGATTTGTATAATTAGTCCTCTTACATTCTCCATTTACACCACCCTCAGTTTTATACGCATAATACAAAAGGAGATCAACTGTTTATTTAACAAAAATTGAATTCCTAATAAGACCATAAGACCATATGCCACATTATATAACTTACTCATTGCATATTAAAAGTCTATTTTCCATCTTCTCGACCAGGTGAGTAAACAAATGTCCAGTTTTCATCTTGTTGATAGCACTTGTTGATGGCAAAAGAAAAAAAAGAAAAACACAAAAAAGAAAAATAATTTTTAGCTTGTGGATAATAAACACACACAAAAGAGAAAATATTCCACAAATCATTTGGTAAGTTGTCTGGATTTTTATTATTACATAGGTTTGAAAATGAAAACATGTTTGGTTGGGATGAATTTTTAATAATTTTCACATGTATTTGTGTGGTAGAAATGAAAACTTAATTTGAGTGCCGCCTCAAGTGTCGATTTTAGCACTATTTTATCAAATATTGACAACCTTCATTCATGATTTATGTGCATTTTTTTATGTGAAATAATGTGGGTCCTACTCAAATTGAATGCACTATTTCTCTGAAAAGTCAAAAATAGCTATGAGTAATTTTAAAGACCAATGTAAAGCTCCAAACTGAAGTTGCATTTTAAACCCAAAGTTAAATAAATATATTCATATATTTAACCGTACATGCAATCAACGTTCCCATCCACAAGCACAACATTAATCCATCAAAAGTCATTTATTCAAGATAGATGTTTTAATTTAGCAGCAAGTTAAAAAATATATATATGGTCCAAAATAAACTTCATTATGAGCAAAGAGGGAATTGGATTGAGCATTATGTCCAAATGTATACAAAACACCATTCCCACAGATTTTGAGCTACATGACTTGGCAGTGAATTGCTTAAAGTAATATTGATAAATGACATAGTTCTGGACTCGGCGAGTTAGACACAAAACATATATACGCAACTTGTTACTCACCGAAGCTTTCGCCACCAAAAGGAGCTGTCATACCGGAGACGATAGGTGCAGTCAATTTCTCTTAAACAAAGGGTAGTGGTTGTGTTGTGTGGTTTGATATTATATATAAGGGAAGGCCATTTTCATCTCTCATGGTTTTCAGTACTGAGCTATGATGCACGGACACTTCGTTTTTGACCCCCGTGACGAGTCGGACACTCCGGGGACGCGGACACGCGCCCGACACGTGTCCTATTTTTTTCTTTTTTTTTTTTTGAATTTTTGACAGGGGACACGGCTCGGACACGGCGGAGCATAGGGGACACGGCACGGACACGGCCCGACACGTTTTTTCATTTTTTGTTTTCAAAAAATTTATTTTTTTTTAATTTTTTAATTTAATATCATTTTTTATTTTATTTGGGGTTTTATAAATTATTGTGAATGAGTTTGTAATTATTTTAGATGATTTATTAGAAATAAAAATTATTATAATTTAATATTTATAGGAAATAAATATATTAATAATTATTTATATTATAAACGTGTCCGAGCCGTGTCGTGTCCTATATTTTTAAAAATAAGCGTGTCCTCGTGTCCGAGTCGTGTCCCGTGTCCGTGTCGGTGCAACTTAGGTACTGAGTAGTTGATTAAGCTATAGCTGTATTTTCATACAAATATGAAAATAAAGCACGTCCATTTCAAGGCTTCACCAAACACATTTCGGGATTTTTTGTAACAGTTTTGAATTTTTGAATTTCAATGAAGCTCGCGATTGTAATGCTCGCCCAATTGAGTTATCTATCAATCCTAAAGAATGCGATGTTCCAAAGAAGAATGAATAAAAGATACATCATTAAGTTAACTCAGACTGATATTAAAGAGAACTCATATGCATGTAAAGAAGCTAAAGCTGGATAAGAAAACTG
>BMAC01000357.1:1102359-1115640 GCA_014905375.1 Phtheirospermum japonicum | reverse complement strand
CAGTGTCAAGTGTGATTGCAGTGCCTTGATCTCTGTTTTTAGTAGCAGACAGACCACATTAATCAGTGAAGCACATTTGTTGGTTTATGTAAAAAAGCGTCAATTTAAATGAGCCAGCCAATAAAGGAAAAGAAAGAAAAGAAAAAGAAGAAGAAGAAGCTAGAACTTTGTTTGGTCGGGTTACAGAAACCCAACTATCCTTTTCATCTATTTCACAGATTGACTCTCAGTAGGTGATATTTGTCAAAAAATGCAAACCTAAAGTTTTTTTTTTTTGGAAAGATAATTTATTATTTTGATTTTATAGCTTTTTCAAAACCCAAGGGTAGTTTATGTAGTTATCCCTAACCAAATTCACACGCAAAGCACAAATCCATTCCACATCAATAGGAAAACTGATTTGTTGCTTTAATCTCTGCTGGTAGCCTTCATCATGCATATCACCTGATATTGCTACAAGAATCTTAACTCTCAAGTATTATTCTCAAGCAGACTGCTCATATAGAGTCTGACGAAACTCCAGAATATCTTTTGCAAATTAAAATAAAATTTCTCAGATCAGACAAAATGCGGGGTTAAAACTGCAGCATATTGACTCAAAGTATTATCAATTTACAAAACAACAGTCATTCTTCTGGGAAAAAAAAAAGCAAAAAAGAAAAGAAAACAAAAGGATTAAAGGAGAAAGTATACACACCTGCTTCAACCTCAGCACAAGCTTTCTTTCGTTCAGTGAGCTGTTCTTGGAGTTTGGTATTCTCTTCCTTCATCTGACTTAGCTCCTCGTTGTTTGGAATGTTGAACTGGTCTTGCTTAGCCAGGTATATTTTCTGCTTTCCGTACTCTTTGAACGATATTTTCCCACTATCTGCAAGGCTATCCAATGCCTTTTGTACAGCAGTCTTCTTAAGATTAAACTTCTGCAATGAATCTGCCACATTTTGGGAATTCACTGGCCTATTTTGCTGCAAAAGGGTTCACAATTTCCAATAATTACACTTTCATGTTTAGACAATATAAATTGAAGTAAGATGAAGATAATATAGAAAAACTGGTCCACCAAAAAAGACTTGCATAGAGAACATTTACAGTATAAAATATTCAAACCAATATTTACCCAGAAAATTCACACCACACCGTTAGTGTTAAAGAGTACTAACTAAACTGATAAAACACCATTTTTTTTTTTTTTTTTAAATTCTCTTCCATTTCCTACCCCAATATCTTTTTCTATACTTCAACAGCGTGAGATAACAGAGAAGAAGCAGACAATCTACGCCTCATAGAATTTCAGGTTCCCAAATTAGTGAGGAAGCAAATCAATCAGAACAACAATAGCGCTAAATCAACTTAAGCTCTGGCTCACAAGCACAAAATAAATAATCAATTCTCCTCAATTAAACAAATCATAAACACACACGAGAACAAAGAACTCGGACCAAAAACTCACCTCATTCACGAAGTTGAGCACGATTCCTGGGGAAAAAGGGGGAACCAAAAACCATCAATTAAGAACTAAATATCTAAATCTGATGGCATCTATATGTATGTATAATTGTAAGTATATGCTTACCTTCAGCGCTATCGGGTTTGGGAGCCATTGTTCGCAGAGCTTAAAGGGCGGGAAATAATTTCCTCTGGAGAAAAAACTTGCTGCTCACGAGTGATGTTCCTTTTTTGTTTTCGGTTTTGGTGTTTTATTCTAAGAGTCCGCCATCATTAAAACGACGGCGTATGGGGAACCGTAACTCGCACCCTTTAAAATGCCTTGAAATTGGAGGAATTGGAGAAGAAGTAACCGTAGAGAAATAAAAAAAGGGGACTTTTAATTTCCAATGAATGAGAGTATGCCACGTAGCGTCTCACCACCAAACCATTATCCTTGATCCGGTAATTTTACACGGCATATAATATTATATATTAAAAATATACTAAATCGCCGCCGCCCCGCGCCGCCGCAGCAGGCTGAGTAGACTTGCAGAGATGCAGTTAGCAGGTGTAACTTTATGCAGCACGAGTTCTCCGCCGGCGCTAAATCTCACTTCAGTAAAAGCGTTGAGAATTTTCAATTTAAGAGACCCGATTTTGCTTCCCGAGGGTAGACAAAATGGTGTTCCTTTCAACGGCGGTGACCGTAAGAGACTGTGTAATCCATATGCTTCTGCTATAAGTGCTCGGAGATTTGGCACTCGTCGGAAAAACGCTTCTATTATTACCGCGGCGTCAAGCGGCGGCGGGGATTTGGTGCCGGAGCTGGACGATAATGTGAGGAATTTGCTGCAGGCTTTATTGTGGATTGCTGAGGGTGTTTATATCATTTGGCTATTCTTACTTCCATATGCTCCTGTAAGTTATATAATTATAACATTTTATTTATTCTTTATTTCATTGTGCTGCATATTTTTGTGTGGCCAATTTTGCAATGTATGATTTAGCTGCCAAAATAATATAGTGTCTACTTGTTTCTCATACAGTTTAATATTATAGATGCCTAAATAATATTTGAGGCCTATGTGATCAGCTATTAGAGTTGTATGCTTCTTCTCCTGCTTTTGATCAACTGCAGCAATACTTCAATCAATGGCAGTGTTTAAGATTTACTTTCCTTTGTATTGTGCAGTTTACTGGTATTATTTGTCACATTTCGATGCATTATTGATGATCCATATTGTTTTCCCCATTTGAACAAATTCAAAGGAAAAGGGAGATATTATGTTTATTTTTAACTATTTTTTTGATGATTTATTAGATAATTACTACCTTTATTTTTCGGTTTTGTTGCGCATCATGCAGGGGGATCCGGTCTGGGCCATCAGTTCAGAAACAACAAACTCTCTGATAGGCCTTTCTCTCAATTTCTTCTTCATTCTGCCCTTGTCAAACTCTGGTAATATTAATCTTTACTGTAAGATTTTGGATTATCTTAACTATTTATCAGCTCAAACTCTTTTGCAATTTGATATAAGTTGCTGGCTACAAATTGATTAATTACTAGTATCTTGATCATTTGTGCAATTATACTTTTGGCAGAATAGTTGGTTTTCACCTAATTGAGGCACCAGTTCTCCATCCGGTAAAGTTTACTTCTACGGTTCACAAAACACATTCATTTTGCACCCTGCTCATGATTATAATATTTCAGTATTCTATTTGCGCAGATGTCTGAAGGCTTGTTCAACTTTGTAATCGGGTGGACATTCATATTTGCTCCTTTGCTTTACACGGATAAAAGAAGAGACAGGTTTAAGGGATCACTCGACGTACTTTGGGGCTTTCAGATGTTCCTCACAAATAGTAAGATTCCCAACGAATATATTTGCCTTGCCCATTAGGGTTAATTACAAAAAGTACTCTTGAAGTTCGACCTAATTTTAAAAAAAATGCTAACTTTCAAAATTACAAAAAAAATACCCCTGAATTTTATTTTGTGTTACATTTACCCCATCGTAATCAAATTCATTGTTATAAAAATATTACAGTTATACCCTTTATTGGGTATTATTGTAATTTTGATTAAAAAAATTATATTAAAAATTAGGTCAAACCTCAAGGGTACCTTTTGTAATCATATATTCGCTTTAATATAAATGCATATTAATAGCCATACTCTCTTCTGATCTTGAAAATGAACGGTTTCTTGACATTCATCTGGACAATGGTCATTGTATTATTCTGTTTTGTTACTACAGTTTGCGTTAATTACAAAAATACCACTGAGATTTAACTACAAAACTTTCAAAACTACAAATACTCCCTTACAAACAGACTGCACCCTCAAGAAAGTGTGTATGTAACACTCTAAGCGGGTGTTTGAAATCTTGAATGGTATCTAGAATTCTTCTTAATAAGGCTAAACCGCAGGGGTAGTTTTGTAATTATTCATTATTATTTGGCTAACTATGCGTGCATACTATGCCATTTTCAAGCTCGTCTACTAGCAAATTCTGCACTTTTAATTACTGGGATCGGTTATTATTCTTGTTATTTATTTTACTGCAGCATTCTTAATTCCGTACATGGCTATACGTCTAAACGAGGCTGATATAGAATACAATCCACGAAAGACCTCTCAACTTGGTTCACTTATGACGAACGGGGCACCTGTTGTTGGGCTGATTGGTGGGCTTGYTTGTTTGTTATCGGTTCTGTGGGCCCTCTATGGCCGCGGAGATGGTAATTACGGCGATTTACGAGAAAGATGGGAGTTTTTGCTAAGTTATCTAGGGTCCGAAAGGCTTGCTTATGCYTTCATTTGGGATATTTGTCTSTACATAATTTTCCAGCCATGGTTGATAGGAGACAACCTACAAAACCTTCAAAAAGATAAAATTGCTATACTTAATATTGTTAGATTTGTCCCTGTAGTTGGCTTAATTGCATATTGTCTCTGTTTAAATGCTGACAATGAGCAATAGCCCTGTAAATATTTTCAAAATCTCTGCAGTAATTAATTCTATTTGGAATGTAATATTATTACATTAGTTACTGGTTCAAGTCTTGGTTTTAACTGTTTTTATCACAAAAGTTTCGGGTTTTTAACTAAAAAAAAATAAAAATAATAAAAATAAAAAATAAAAAATAAAATCATCGACGGGTTGTGTAATTATATAAATCCCTATCTATCTTTCCAAATTACAAATCCACCCCTAGTAATTGTTTATGTTTTACAAATTGCTTATGTCTAATTATGTTGCGTTTGTAGTATTATGAGGTGATCTTTGTAGTTTTGAGAGAATTGTTTTTTTTTTTTTTTTAAATAATGATTAGTTAAAACTTGTTTATGAAAAAATGCAAACCACATGTTGACATCACGGGTAATATCTTAGGGGGATCTTTGTAGTTTTGTGAGATGATTGTTTTTTAAGAATAATAATTAGGTCGAAAGGCATGTTTTGTCAGTATCTCTATTATTTCCCTCTCTGTTTTCCAAGTTCCAAGCATGTTGGGTAGGGTGAGTGGACGAATGATCGAGTGGGTTGTTAAGGGAATGGAATTATTTTCTCCTTGTAATTGTTACATAATTCATACTGAAGCCTCTGTAGAAGGATTTTAAAGTATGAAAATCAACAAAGAACTGTTATAATTTTTAAGTGCGACCTTAATATTTGTCTTTTGTTATCCAAAATGACATAACAAAATAAATAGTATGCTGCAGAAAACTAAAATAGAAGGCACAAAACGACATGGCCATGCGAAAAATCTTGGGTTATTTTTAAAATTTAGAGAAGGTGAGAATGTAACTGTAATTATACATGTAAAATATTTAAAAGCATAAACAAGACAAGATGGTTTATGTAATTTTGAAACTTCTCTTAAAAAGTATTTTAACTATTACAGACCTCAAGTTTAGTTTAGGATTTTATTTTTAATTTCTTAATTATCCCTGACATTTTTAAAACACCCTCGCACTAGGTGAGACTCTCAACCGACAACTTGTATACGAAGAAGGTAAATTTAATACGGAAAATGACTTATTATGATCTTGTATAGTCTATTTTCACATGTATGAAAAGACAGGGAATGTATATTAATTTTTTGAATATGTTTATGATTTTCTGCAATCGAAGAGCCATAGCTGAATAATTCATTTGCCTGATTTTTATATTATTATAAAGAAAAAAAAAACATAAATAGTGTGAAGCGTATCACATTATTATTTTATTAATTATAATGTTATTATTATTTTCCTAACTATGCTTATGTATGTACTTCTGGAATAATTACAAATATTACGTCCAAGATTTAGTCTATTTAAAAAAAGCTCTAATTATCTTTCGAGATTACAAACACCGTTTTAGATGTTACAATACCTAGGGTGCAAATTGTAGTATAAAAACAAAATGACAATTGGTCTTTTGTATTTTTGAAAGATAATTGGTAGGAGCTCTATTGTTTTGACGGAGAGAAGAACTTATGATTAGCTTTTTGGAAAAATTCAAAAGAACAATTTCAACGAAAACTTTCAATTTCTTATTTTACTATGTTCAACTCTATGTATTTCTCTATCCGTACAGTACATTTAATGTACAGAAATGACTATAACAAAGTTTATCTTATTCGTATTAACAGCTACTCTAGGAGGAACAACTACTATAGAAGAAATGTTTTTATGCGGTGTTAACGATTTAATAACTATCTTTATAACTTCAAAAAGTTTCAGTTTATGCTCGTACCTATTATCTGGATACCAAGAAAGATGTACGGTCTAACGAGTCGAGTTGTATAGATCATGTTCATGGATTAACGAAAATGTGCAAAAGCTCGATTTGCCTTTGTCAATTTATGAGTTTCTTCCTTTTTGCGTATGGCATCGTCACTCCCTTTGGCAACATCACTAATTCAGAACTTAATTTGAAAGCAATCATATGTCGACCCAGATATTTTTGGGATGCCGCTAATAACCAACGAATGGCAAAAGATTTCCCTTGTGTGGATCCTATTTCAACGGGAACTTGATGAGTTAATCCACCTACACGTCTTGCTTTTACTGCTATATCGCGAGCTACTCCACGCATTGCTTCACGTAAAACAGATAGTGGTTGGTTTCATTATCATTAAGCGGCCCCAAGATTGGCTTGATTATATGTAGAATCTATGTTGAATCACCATTTGACGAGACTACTAGGATTTGAGTGTCTCTCTTGAGTGGGCATCATGTGCATATATATTTACCGATTAATCAATTTCTAAACTCTGGAGTAGATTCTAAAGTGATACCGCTTCCTCACGAACTTATCTTGAATCGCAATCTTTTGGCTCAACTTTACCCAAGTTTTGCCGAGGGAGCAACCCATTTTTCACCTTGAATTGGTCAAGATATTCAGAATTCCTTATTAATCGTGAAGGACTAGATCCAGTAACTGGGGGTTTACGACCGATGTTGCACACCACCACTTAGCTTTTGCTATTATGTTCCTGATAGCGGGTCACATGTATAGGACCAAATGGGGCATTGGTCATGGATTAAAAGATATTTTAGAAGCCCATAAAGGTCCATTTACAGGCCAGGGTCATAACAGCCTGTACGAGATCTTAACAACATCATGGCATGCTCGATTATTTCTTAATCATTGTTGTAGCCACAAATGTATTCCATGCACCCTTATCTATATCTAACTACTGATTATGGTACACAACCGTTATTATTCACACATCACATGTGTATTGGTGGATTTCTCATAGTTGGTTGATATTGGAAAAACATCACCATTATGGGACCGTACATGCGGTAGAAAAATTACGCTATCTATTGAAACATGGTATGCCACAAGTGAATATTTGCGACAAGAAATGAATCTTAATTTTAGGTTGACTGGCCCCTTTAATCCAGTTCATATAATGTCTTTTTCGGAAGTTGGAGGAAATGCATCTCAGGTAGGGGTGTAATCGAGCCGAGTCGAGCCGAACACTGCCAGGCTCGAGCTCGAGCTCGACTACAAAACTCGAAGCTCGAGCTCGAACGAGCTCAATTTTCTCAAGTTCGAGCTCGGCTCGTTTGAAAACTCGACAAGCTCGAACTCGGCTCGGCTCGGCTCGGCTCGACTCGATTTACATAATATTAATAAAAAAAACTTAAAAAACATAAAATAAAATACTTAATATTAATTTTTATTATATATTTAAGGTATATATGTAAATAAGTGAGTATAATAAGGATAAAATGGTAAATCTAGTACAGCTCGATTAGGCTCGCGAGCCTATTCGTTAAGTATTACTGAGTTCGAGTTTGAGCTCGATACATAATCGAGTAGCTCGAGCTCGAGCTCGGCTCGATTAACCTCGAGTCGATTTCGAACTTTTCTCGAGTCGATCCCGAATAACTCACGAGCCGGCTCGACTCACTTATACCCCTAATCTCAGGTACACTGATCAGTAGGTATGAAAGGATTAGTGCCAAACCCTCAAAGACAAATGATTGATTTATCCATTCAAAGTAATTTACATGAAGGTCTTTCTTTAACATAATATATCATTTCTTGTTACGGAGCCTACAAAGGGGTTGCTGATACTGCTGTCCGAACATCAGATGTTGGATATCTCACGTACAGGCTTGTTGAAGTGGTTCAACACACTGTTGTGCATCGAACAAATTATGGCACCGTCTGTGGTATTTCCGTGAGTCCTCGGGATGGAATGATGCCAAAAAGGATTTTTATCCAAATAATAATCGGTCGCGTATTAGCGAATGATATATACATGGGCGCACACTGTATTCCCACTCGAGATCAGAGACATTGGGATTGGATTTGTAAATTGATTTATAACCTTTCGAGCACAACTAAAAACTATTCAAATTTCTTTCACTTGTAGAAGTGCATCTTGAATCTGTCGATTATGTTATGGTCGGAGTCCTACTCATGGCGACCTGGTTGAATTGAGAGAAATTGTTGGTATTATTGCAGGCCAATCCATTAGAGAACCGGGTCTCAATTAACATTAAGAACTTTTCATTTTGGTGGTATTCACGGGTACTGCAGAACACGTGCGAGCCCCTTCGAATGGAAAAATAAAATTAATTGAGGATCTAATTCACCTGACATGTACACGCCACGAACAACCTGCGTTTCTATGTTCTATAAACATATATGTAACTATTGAGAATGAAAATATTCGATATAATGTAAATATTCCACCCCTTCCAATTTTCTCTTATATATTGGAAGTCCAATTCAGCGTCACAATTTTTTTTGTTTTCATACTCACAGGATCTTAACAATATTTATAGTATAAAAAAAGAGTGCGAAGAAGAATTTTCCTTTTTTGGTTGGATCATAAAGAAATTGGGATTGTCGAATCAAAGATAAAAAAGAATCCGCTTTAAAATAGAAAGCAATAGATCCATCATAGTGTTTTTTTGGGCATTGACTATATGCACTAATAGCTATAAATTTTGTCCCATACAGTCCAATTAAATTTTTACTTCCCATTTAATCAAAACTAATATATAAGAGTATTAATTTACCCTTTGTAACACAATTTTTTTTTCTTTTTTTTAATTTTGTTATCTTATTTCAAATTTAATCCAACCAAAACTATAATACTTTATATTAATTCATAATACCCAACATCATTGTCGTTTCATCACCGTTAATTGAATTTCATACTATATCGTCGAATTACATACTACGTCATCAAATTGTTGCTTTCCGCTCGTTGTCGTTGATCAAGTTTCATATTACACCGTCAAATTCCATACTACGTCGTTAAATTTCATATTATATCATAAAAAATTTCATACTGCATCATACAATTTCATATTGTATCATATTGATTTGTGGATATTTCATACTAATTTGTATAATTACATACTTGTACGACAAAATTTCGTACTTACCACTCTCTTCTCTCAGTCTTGGTCCCACCAAGAAAGAATAAGGAAGATAAGGGATAGGGACTTTTGGGCATAAGATTCTTTTACTTCTCTTACGACATTTCTTGAATCACCAAAATAGAGAACCCTGGAAGTAAGGCCGGGTGGCGCTGTCAACCAAAAAAGAAAAGCCAAGAGGCAACGTTCGCCCCACGAAACAAGCATGAGGMGGATAGGTGGAGGAATCTGCCATTGGAAAGACGAGAAAATGGAAACTCATATAGCCGGACAAAAGCGATGATTCACTTGTCCCATTGTCAACCAAAAGTACTTTTCAAGAAATAATTAAACTAAAAATATATGTTTTTCTTTAAATTTCAGCTTTATACACCGTACAACTTCATAATAATTACACTATAAGGTAGTATGATTTTTTTATACGGCAGAAACTAAGTTACATCATTCCATACTATTCAACAGAAAATAGTAGAATATGACATAATTTTTAAGAGAAACTTTATGAAATTGGGTCACAGTTCCATAATAATGCTTATGAAATTGTGATTACATTCATGGAAATGAATAATCAATCCAATACTACTTAATCCTCTTGACCATACTCAATTAGTAAAAGATTTCATAAGCAACCCTGACAATATGACCTAATTTCAGATCTACCCAAAAATCTTACAAAATTATGACAAAAAACACATCTTCCCCACATGGCCCCAAGAATCTCCGATGAGGAATGGAATAAGGCCAATACCATTCTTGTAGCTACACTTGTTCCTTCTTTCTAGTTCTAGCCCGAGCCTGAGATTGAGCTAGAGTTGAGCTATGAGTTACTGTAGTTATGAGTTCTGAGCTTTGCTTTCCTGCTTTGAGCTACAATACGGTATTCGAAAAAGACGGACCCCTAACCCCTTCGAATCCTCGGCTGGCTAACAAGCAAGCAACGAGGGGGAAGCTATTTTAATCCACCGGTAGGCATGAGAGCGTATGGAACTGCGGAACGTCGCATTGCAGCTAAACTGTCTTAGAATTGTAGCTAAAAACTCTATCTGTGGGGGGTCACAGGGGGACAAGAATAGTATCTGATATCCCACAAACAACCAAGAAAGACTAAGCTAAGAGAGGGGATTGTAAAAAATATATCGTGCGCCTCCGCTGCCAAGCACCCTCTAGCGGCTATCTACAACGATAACATACATATCGCCAACCCAGGCTAGGAAGAAGATGATGAAGTCTTGAGAAACCCAACGAATTTTATTATGTTCCGGCGAGGAAGAAGATGATGAAACCTCGTCTAATTAAAAAGAAGACGGATAGCAGGAATCAGACTCAAATCCCAGGGTAGGAACTCAAAGTCCGCGGCCCGAAAAAATTGTCGTTGCTCTTAATCTTAAGGGATTTTACCACCATAAGTCGTCATGGCCCCATTCATTCTTTATTTTCTCCATTTAGAACCCTCCAGGATCTCAGCCTAAAACTCTTTCTCTCCACCTAGACCTTCACGACCGCTGTCGCCGAAGCTGCTCACGCTACACTCATGTCTAATATTAACGTGGTGACGACATGAGGTGTATGCGCAGTGTGTTGATGATAAAAATGTCACTGGTTTGAGAATCCTAATATTTATAATAATGTGAATTTGTTTTTTTTTTTTTAATTATTTTGGCACATAAGACTTTTATCAATTAGGGTAATTATGTTAGTTTGGGGTATGTTTTTGCGTAAATGAATTGTATTATACTTAATGGGGATAAAAATATATTACTGTGTTATATGGCAATTAGAGATTTAAATGGTATAGCAAATGAGGATTTTGCCTTTTTTTTTTTGGACGCGTCCGAAAGAAAGGGTGGCAATTTGATTATTTACTCATCTGAGATTGATAGATTCTATTTTTGGCCGTGTCAGACTAATTTTATTGTGAGACAAAATGAAGTAAAATACGAACAAATATTTATACCCAAGGATCGATTAGAAAATAGAAGTTACTAAAACAAGGGCCACTAAATTACCATATAAAATATGATATTCATCTCATAACTTTAAGGAATTAGAACATATAGATTTTCGAGTCATTATACCGTGGACCTGGGTGTACCATACAGGATGTACCTAATAATTTAATTTATCATCACATATAACTGGTACACATCATTATATATAACTGACATATATCATAAAACAACTGAAATCCTAAATTCAAAATTTAAAATCTTAAAATGAAAAATAAACCCTAAAACAGAAAAATAAAAAATGGAATAATATCCATCACATATAACTGGTACAATGATATATTTTGTCGGGATTCTAAAATAAAAAACTAAACCTAAAATGAAAATTATACCCCAAAAATGAAAAACTAAACATTAAAATATAAAAATTAAACCCTAAATGGAAGACTAAACTCTAGATTCTAAATTTCTGTCATATACCATCATATATAACTGTCACATATTATCACGTATAATTTACATATATCATCAATTTCGATAGAGCTAGAAGTGCTAGTTTATTTTTCTCTATCAATTAAATATTTTTCGCATGATCTATTAGAGCCGAACTCTATGGTGTAATTAGTATTTTACCCATATCTTATATATGATATTATGGGGCAAGAGAAATGTTTGTCGTGTAGTGTCATATATTTTTTAAAATAAGTGTGTTCATGTGTCCGTGTCGTGTCATTTCCCAAGTCCGTGTCGGTGCAACTTAGGTTATAATGCATAAAATAAATATGATTAAAATAATAAAATATTTAAATAAAATAACAATAAATACAAACAATATTAAATATACAATTTAATGATAACAAAACGATACAAACTAATTGAATTTTAAAAATAAAGAATTTGTATGAAAGTATTGTTGATAAAATTATATATAATATATCAATGTAGATAATATTTATTACTACTAAAAAATAAATTTGAGAATTATTGAAAAGTTATGATTATAATTTATAGGGTTATACTTATCCGACTAAGAATAAAAATGATAAATTACTTATAAATAGTCAACATATTAATATGATTTATAAAATCTTTTATTTGGTTAAGTCGGAAATTATTTACTGAGCAAGTAAAAAGAATATACATAACATGTCCAAAAAATAATTAACTATACATACAACATAATAATTTATTTTGAATAACGATATCTCAAAACATAACGATATTTTTATCCCAAACAATACATTTGTATTTTCTTTCATTCAAATAATGAATATATCTGTATTTATAAAATATATATTTGGACGCAGTTAAGATTTTTAAAAATATGTATTTATTTAAAAAAATAATTTTGTATAAATATTATCTTAGATGTATTTTGATTATTAATTTTTTCATTAAAAATATAATATACTATCAAATTAATATTAACAATAATTATAATTTAACTAAAAAGAACAAAAACAATTATGAATATTGATTAGATTTATTATAGTTTTTGAAATTTGCATTAGTTACATATTATATATCAAATTAATATCAACAATAATTACAAGTACTATAAATAGTTAAATAAGCCAAATTTCATTAGTCGGGCACCCCTTGTGAACAAAATTTAATTTATTTCATTAAAAGCATGATTTTTCTCGGTAGCCAAAAAATCTCCTAGTCGAAAAACACACCAGGCTGTCGGGCACTCCTTATGCCAAATTAGAAGAAATGTTGGATTTATTTTTTCAGGAGGCGAAAAGTTTTCCAGCTGGCTAGGTGGCGACTGGTTTCAAGTTTGGAATTTTTTTCCGGTGGCCGAATTTTTTTTTTCGGTCGGCAAGGTGGCGATGGTGCCACTGTCTTCTTCTTCTTCTTCTTCTTCTTCTTCTTCTTCTTCTTCTTACTACTACTACTACTACTACTACTACTACTACTACTATTATTACTACTACTACTACTACTAGCACAATACCCGTGTGTAACACACGAGTATTTAATATTACAATATTTAATATATAT
>BMAC01000357.1:1076494-1098320 GCA_014905375.1 Phtheirospermum japonicum | reverse complement strand
CCTTACTTAAACGATCTAGGTTATAACGCTCTTCCTTGATCTGGTTAGTGCTAAGGTGATGGTTTATTTGAAGATTTTTAAGATTTGAATTGTTAATGAGATTTGTATTTATTTATTTATTTATTAGATAACGAGGAATGTGAAGGGAAAGACTTATACGTGCAATTGATGGATAAAGCCCTACCGGTTTGTTGGAGAGTACCCTTCCAATCCGTTGGTGAGGTCACTAAATATTTCTTGCCTTTTGCAATTCAGCTTTACAGACGATAAAAATGTTCAATTTCAGATGGGTCCAGAATCTTATCTTATCATGCAGTGTGAGTGTCTCTCGTTGCTTTCTACTTTTCATCCCATTTATTTATTAGTATTTTGATCTGCTTACTTGAAGAGCCGATTATCATTCATATTAAAATAAAATAAAGACTCTTTTTTTTTTTTTTTTTGTCATTATCATCCTTTAGTTGTAACGGAAAGCTTGTTCTGATATACTCTTGATACAGAAAGAAAAGAATGTGTGCTTAGGTATATTGAACGGCAAGGAAGTTGGATTAAGAGACAAGAATGTGATTGGAGGTAGAAATGATTTTAAATGCAATATCCGGTGTGCATTGTGATTAACTCTTTTTTTTTTCCTGATTGTGAAATAATATTTAATGTGCAGACATTTCTATGCAAGATAAATTGGTGATTTACGATAACGAGCGTAAGATGGTTGGATGGGCTGCAGTTAAAACCTGCAAAAGGAAGGTTTAACCATTATCATATACTGTTTTTGTGTTTGCTTTTGGCTTTTACTAGGATTGGGTAATACATCCCTCACCACGTTATGTTATGTTTTTCCTAATCATTTACAGCATGGATTAGGAGCATCACACTATATATTATAAATAAAATTGGTCTTTTATGGAGTTAGAGTTTCTACGTCTATTACTACAAGTTTTGATTTCGATACAATTCAATAATATTAAAAGCAAAAGGTTTGATACATGATAAAAATAATGATTATGTGACATATTAAATACTTGGTATTTTCAAGAGTAATGTACATCTACTAGTGTAGACACACGCGATTACGCGGGCATTGATAAAAAATATAAAAATATAATATTTATGTTAAAAATAAGTTCAAAAAGTAGACATTAAATACAAAGTGAAAAAATAATGTTCACTTTAAATTTTGAAAATCTACTTTATACACGATATTATTAATATGCAGATGTCGAGAAATAATTTATCAAATTCAAAAGCTGAATTATTATTCACTTTAAGTTTTGAGAAAAAGTCATTGTATACCACATTTACTATTTTATTTTATATTTTACATTAAAACAAATAATCTTGAACCATTTAAGTCTCTTGATTCTCAATAAGTTCAAATGGGATCAATTAGACAAAATTTGTTAAAAATGTGTTCATGTCTATACACCAAACCAAGGTGTTTATTGAAATGAAAATGACTCTATTTTTCAAAAAAAGAGAAATTGATAATTTAGACAAAATATTATAAATTTTTCACACACACGCACACACACACACACACACACACACATATATATATATATATATATATATATATATATATATATATATATAATCGTTTATATGTATATGGATACTATAATATTTATAAAATAACTAGTTTAAAAACCCGCGATTACGTGGTATAAATAAAAAGTGTATAAAAATGTAAAATTATATATAAAAAAAAATATTTCAAAGTGATGAATTGAAATCATTGACAGATCCGTTAGTTTGAGTTGTTTCCATTATCGAGAAACTTCGTGCATATATTTCACGGCCAGACGCAATAATCCTACAATTAAAATTGCGGTTAATTTTGCTGAATTTCGTACACTAAAACTTAAATCATAAAGTTTATATGAATATCTAGATATCAATCAAGATATTCATTTAAGAAAACATCTATTAATGAAAAATTATAACAATAATATAGAGTAAATCATTCCATACATAACAAAAATGAAAAAAATATATATATTATTTATAGAATGACTATTACAATAAGGAATTCAACAAAATAAAAATATCGATTCAGTATAATACTCTGTAAACATTAAAAAACGTAATGCAACTCGATCTCAAGTATTTGATTAAAAAAATGATCGACCCTCATCAGTGAACTCGACGAAGGCAAAATGAAGCACATAATTGGGGTCACCACAAACACGGCAATTCACAACTTGTTCACAATTAATGAAAAGTGCTGCAAGTTGCTCTTCAGTAACCTGATCATCAATTTCCAATAAAAATATTTAGTCTTGTTAATATATATAACATTTTAGAGTTTTTCAAAATAAAACAAAAGTTAAGAATTAATGAAAACGCAATCCTCAGAAAGAGAAAAAATCAAGTCTTGTTACCGGATGATCAATTTCAGAGACATAGATAGTCCTCCTAATCATATCATCTCTTTGAGCCATTCTCGTTCAGCTATTCATCCTTCGTTTTCCATGAGTATACCCATTTTTCTTCTGAAAAAATAATTAAGTTATGTAGATTAAGGTTTTTATTTCTGTAGTAACTTAAAAAAATAAAAATATATGATCTTCGCAAATTCAACTCCAAATTGAACCAAACTAATTGCATCATTTTCAGAAATAATGTATAAATCATAAGCATTACAAGAAACACCAAAAACAAAACTCTTTAAGCATAATCTAACAATAAATACAATATTAAATTTGGCACTTAAAACACAAACCCTTCTAAAAGTATTCTCATTTGGAACTCCAGAGTTCACATGCTGCTATATTAGGAAGCCATTTGTAATTTCCAATAAATGACCCTAATTCTCATATAAATTTATCAATTAAACCTGCACATCCTTAGCAAATATATGCCACAATAGTTAGTTGCAGAAATTAGAAAATTCATATTTGAAACTAAGACCATCTTCCTTAGAAAACTGGATTAAAAAAAAACTCTATTTCGGAATAAGTAGTTATTAAGCTAAAAGAATTAAAACGATTTGAATATATAAAATCTGTATAAAAAAATTGTGATACTCCACCTCGATCACCGACGTCCACGAAGAGTGCCAGGTATATAACACACTTGAGATCATAAATTGGGTGCGTCAAAGGCTTCAACGCAAGGGACCTCCGCCGAATTGCTTTTTAACAGAAAAATGAAAAACTAGAAAAAAAAAAAGGAATAGAAAAGGATGAAAACACCAAAGATATATTAGTATCAGAAAGTATAAAAAAAAAATCTTATATAAGAAAAGGAATAAGAATCTGTGATACTAATAAATACATTGTCGATTCTTGCTTCTAGGTGTAATCAATTTTTTTTCTTAGGTGTTCTCATCCTTTTTCTTATCCGTTGTCGATTGATTTTTTATTGTATGTATCTCACCACACATGTCAGTTTACTCTACGTGATACCAACAAAATCATACTCAACATTAAAAGTCTAATACACAACGAAAATGACATGGCAAGAAAACTAAGATCACTCAAACATTGAAACATGAATTTCGGTTACAGGAAGGGGAAAAGGTTGTTCAGTCATGAAAAGAGAAAACCCATGACCTGAAATCTGAATCGTGGATGCTAAAGTAAGTCTTTTATTAGTTCAATCGTGGTTGCTGATTCATATTCATCAGTCGCCTTGGCGCTACACCAATATACACACACCAAAAAAAAATGATGAAAACAAAACCAACAAATACAAGCCTATATAAAAACACCATACAATTTAATCGAATTACCTCAGGTGATGAATCCCACGATGAACATTAGAATTGTAAGCTTCATAATAATTCTGTAAAGTGTTCAACACAGCTTCAGGCTTATGCGACATGGCGGCGTTATCAAAATATACAATCCTTTTCCCATTCAACTCTTGCACATCAAAATCAAGTTTCCTCAAGTAAATTTTTTGAATAATAATATATAACAGCATATTGAAAAATGAATTTGAATAAAAGTAGATGGAAATTTTTGCAGATCGAAATACCCAAAATAATTGATTAAACATAATAAAAGTAGATTGAAAAGAGGCATTCAAGATTCAATTTGCAGATGAAAAAATAGTTCAAGTCAGACAGAATGGATTTTCAGGAACAACGGCGAGAGAGGGGCGATTGATATAAATAAAACCCTATTTGCAGATGAAAAAATAGATAAGTCGGACAGAATGAATTTTTAGAAAGAACGGCGAGAGAGGAGAGAGGGGCGATTGATATAAACAAAACCCTAGTTTTTTAGTCCAAATGAAAAATGAAAAAAAAATTGTTATTTATACCACAATAAAAAAATAGCAGTTTTCCGAGGGATTGTTCCTCCGGTTTTTTGAGAAACCGAGGGAAAATTCTCCTTGGAAAAACCCTCCCCGGTAAATTTTTCTGAGGGCAAATTTCCCTTGAAATT
The DNA here is from genome assembly GCA_014905375.1 of Phtheirospermum japonicum. Classification (NCBI taxonomy): domain Eukaryota; kingdom Viridiplantae; phylum Streptophyta; class Magnoliopsida; order Lamiales; family Orobanchaceae; genus Phtheirospermum; species Phtheirospermum japonicum. The sequence continues at coordinate 1,093,926 of BMAC01000357.1, read as the reverse complement.
TTTTACCGTGGGTCAATCTCCTCGGTTAATTCCCCCGTACGACCCTCGAGAAAACCGAGGACAAATCGAGGGTCGCCTACCCTCGAAGAAACCGAGGGGCAAACTACCCTCGAAAAAACCGAGGGCATTATACCCTCGAAAAACCGAGGGCTAGGTGCCCTCGGAAAAACTGAGGGGTAGCACCCTCGGAAAAACCGAGGGCCATAGCTACCCTCAGAATAACCTAGGGGAATACTCCCTCGATTTTTAGATTTTCCGAGGGATTTCCGAGGGTATTCCCCCTCGGATTTTCATTTATTTAAAAATATTTTTTAAATATTAATTTTAATTTCTGTTTATTTATTAAGATTTTCCAATAAAATGAAGAAGAATTAATAATGAACAGACAAATAAATAAACTAATTATTATAAAAATATTTGGAAATTTACGATTATTACATGTGTTCGACAAAAGTGTTTAGTAACAAAGTTTTTATAAAACATATTAAACTGTCCTATGACGGGGGGTGCTACTGCGGGGGGTACTTCGAGAAACGAGCATACATCTCGGCCATCTGTGCGTTCACCGGTGCCTGAAATGCCTCCTGCTGCCGGCGTTGATCCTCACATTATCTCTCAAACTCGGTGTATCGTTGCTCGATCGCTTGGACCTCCGCCAGGAGCTCCGCCCTCTGCGCCTGGAGCTGAGCCTCCTGAGCTAGTCTCGTGGCCTCCAACTACTCCCTCTGCGCCTTGAGCTTTCTCACGTAGGTTATATGCTGCTGGGAGGAGGAGGAAGAAGAGCTGCTTGTGAAAAAACTCTTCGCATCAGCAATCACCTTTCCGTACGAGCTGGTGTCGTAGTGTCATCCCTTGCTCGACCCGACGACATCGAAGAAAACCCGGTCAGGGTCAACCTCGCTACCCGTATCCTGGGGAGACTTACGTACCTCCTCCAGGTGTCGCTCGTACTCCGCCTGAAATACAACTTGTTAGTAAACTCTACATTAAAACCAAAGAACAAATTAAAAATAAGGAAGAGACTCACATTAATATTACTGGATCTCGCATCGATCCACTTGTCGTCGTTCTTCTTGTGCGTACGTACAAAAACCTGGTACGCCTTGGTCGGCTCACCCATCTCCCGCTCCTGTATCCAAATAGAATTTTCAAATAATTAACATTAAAAATAAATAAATAAATAATATATTATTATATTCTGAAATTACTTACGATATCCAGAGTATAATCGATATTAGATCTAACCCCCCCGTGCTTCGACATCCCAATACCCGGCCCAGTAGACTCGCTCCTCCTGTTCCGACTGCACTGCTCGAATTTTTCCTTATTCTCAAAATTATCCCACTCAACCTTCTAAGCCCTATTTGAGATGCATGATATATGAGATACAATATAAATTATCTGTTATAAATAAAAAATTCTATTTTAATAAAATGATATATAACAGAATCGTTTACCTCCAGACCTCCTGGGTAACGCATGTCTTCAGATGACTACCATGAGAAGTATGATACTGCTTATACTCGTTCAGCTGCTTACTGTACTTTTCCGACATCATCAAGAAAAATACTTTCTGTATCTGACGAGAAATATACTCCTCCGGGCCCCCAATAACAAATCTCCTACAAAATAAAACAATAATTACAAATAAATTGATACATATGATTGTGTAGTTACATTAAAGATTAACAAATTCGAACATAAAATAATAATTACCTGAAACATCTCCCACCAGAAATCCTTAGTCTCCTTAGGGACATCCTTATAGCACCACCCGGTTGGATGGAGTTCCTTCTCCATAATCTCCCGGAGTATAGTGGTCACCTTGGCATGTCTGTTGTGTAGCCTGTATTCAATTGTTTTTTTTTTTTTTGTTACGAATATAATTTAATCATAACGATAATTACAATTTTAAAATCATTAATTTACTTACTTCTTCCCTACAATATAAACCAAACTCCCCTCCACCTGTGGTGGGACCAACTACTGTCATGATGTACCCGCATCGGACGGTGTATGTAGCGGTGTATGTGACGTCGGTGTCGATGTCTGCATCGGCGCTGAATGATCAGTACCGATACCCATGTAGTCGTCATCAAGATTAGATAAACGATTAGCCGACCCCATATCTGATCGACCTATGCTACTGGAACCTCGACCTCTCGGCATCTGATAAAATTATTAGATAATAATACGAGCATTTTACAAAATACCAGTATATATTATATACCAAACGTCTTAATAAATCCAAGCATGAAAAAAAAATAGTTTTAGTGTGTTTTACAATATGAATAAATTACATATATTTCAACCAAGCTAATCACTTTCACCATTAAAGTTATCACCAAACTCATCTTCGTCCGTGTCTTAACCTGTATCTTGATCGGTAAGTAACTCTTCTTCTGTATCATCATTTGTCTCGTTACCAGGTTCATCCACGTAATTATCATTGGGTCGTGTAACTGGAAATCAACATCGTCAAGTTGAATCAGACTGCGTGTATCTACAGCTTCCTCTTGAAATGATTCTTCTGGTAGAGGCTCGATAAACTCAACATTTGATCTCGTCTTGATTTTACACGTTGTCCACCAGTCCAACTTGTCTCGTCTCAAACTTGGGTACGCACAATAGTATACTTGTACAGCTTGGGAAGCAAGTACATAAGGTTCATATCGATTGAACCTACGCTTATGATTGATATCGACAAGCTTATAATATAGATGAACTTTTGTGCCTGTATGAGTTGAATCAAACTATTCGCACTTAAACAATAGCGTGTTTTTCTCTGTTCGGCCGATGTATTCGAGCTGCACAATTACTACGAGACGATCGTAATAATCATATTCGGTTGCCCCATAATTTGACCCTTTAATGCATACTCCACTACTTGATGTTGCTTTGTTAGATCCGTGCTCCAATGTGTGAAGTTTATAACCATTTATCTTACATCCGGTATACATTTTCACACATCTTGATGGACCCGCAGATAGTCTCCTAATGTTCACGTCGATCACATTGTTCGAACGATCTTTAGCCTATAACATTGACAAATTATTTTTAATTTAGGAAATATATTAGATAAATAGATACGATAATTATATGATATGCATCTCGGTAAATTCATCTATAGTAATTCGGCTCAAACCCTTGTCTAACAAGTGGTACTTGATCTCATCGACGTCGAGGTAACTATTATTTCTACATCTGCTATGATTATAAGGATATTTCAGCCTCTGTCCGTCCTTATGAGCGGAATGTACTTGCGCAAATTCAATAAAACTCTCGACTCCATTCACGAATTGTGAAGATAAATAGCCGTTGTTGATTCGATTGTACATCCAACTACGATCGGAACTCATCTTAACATTATACGGTTATATTGATTTGTCGAAAATTGGGCAGCATGAGGGTGGCTAGAGAATGATTGAGCTTTTTGGTAAGGCCCTATCCCATTCGAAAACGTGATTTTCCTATAATACAACGTCTTAGTATATGAATTTTTGTTAACTAGAAATTTCGGCAACATCTCCCTTTAGTTCTCTAAGTACACATATATTGAAGTGTACCCGAGAACATAAGAGAGATACTGAACCAAAATTTATATAATCAACAAAAAAAAAACATATAGATAAGATAAGCCATATTACAATCACGCTCTCAAACTGTCCAAATATGTGGACAATTCGGGATTTAATATCGAATTCTCTATTCGATACTAAATCCCAAACGAGTCTAAGATATATTGTTTAGAAAGAGTGTATTTTGGATCGAAACTATTTTAAACTCCGTTATTGGAGGGACGAAACCTCCCTGGCCGACGTCGTAAACCACGTCATCACAGACGTATACATTAAACAATAAATCACAACATTTAAACAAAAACTAAAATATAATATATATGATAAATACAACATGCATGTACCGATCACCACTGTATTTCTCCACCACCATCACAAACAATTTAAAATATTTTGAAAATCACCATCATTTTTTAAAATAGTTTTGAAAACCGTTATTGGAGGGATGAAACCTACCGGTCGGCGCCGTACACCACGTCATAACCGACGTCTTCCCAAACCAATCACAATATCAATCAATCACAATCAAACCATAACATACATCAAGTTAACATAACCGATCACCACGGTATTTCCCCACCACCATCGCATACACTTTAAATGATAATTGTATAATTGAAATTTTAATGAACACTAACGAACCCTAATAATAAATCATTCCTAAATTGAACCCTAATTATGAAATATTTTTAAATTGAACCCTAAATTATTACATAATTATAATTTAAACCCTAAATTCAAATTAAAGCTAAATTAAACTATAATTATAAATTATATCCTAAATTATTATATAATTATAATTTATACCCTAAATGAAATCCTAATTTCAAATTAAACCTAAATTAAAATTATAAATAAAATAATTATTGTTAAATTAAACCTAAAATAATTATTTTAAAGGAAAGCAGATGACTTTGCAATTTGTCAAACAGAGCACAAATGCAATGTATGTTTGCTACTCATATATATACACACACACAACACTAGTGCAGAAACAGCATTACAGAACGCCCTGTTTCAGTAAATCTAGAACGCCCTGCTAAGGCGTTCTAGAATGTCTGACTTTCTAGAACGATTTCAAAAAAGACGTTCTAAAAAGTATACTTTCGAGAACGTCTTTACGAACTGACGTTCTAGAAAATAGACTTTCGAGAACGCCTTTACGAACAGACGTTTTAGAAAGTATACTTATTCTAAAAATATACTTTATAGAACGTCTTTACGAACTGACGTTCTAGAAAATAGACTTTCTAGAACGTCTTTATGAAATAGACGTTCTACAAATTAAACTTTCTAGAACGCCTTTACGAACATACGTTCTAGAAATTAAACTTTCTACAACGGCTTTGTGTAAAACCGTTCCAGAAAGTAGTAAAAAAATTAAAAAAAAATGAAATAAAAGCACCAGCTAACAAATACACCCAAATCATCCATAATACCTAATTAACCAACAAATACACCACAACTCATTAAAAGAAAGATAATCACAAACTTAATACCAGCATTAGGGATATAAACGAAACGAGTCGAGTTTAGAGAATTTAAGCTTGCTCGTTTATTATCGAGCTCGAGCTTTTTTTAACGAACATATCGATGGCTCACGAGTTTTTTCGAGTTTAATCGAGCCTAAACGAGCTCAAATGATATTAATTATTAGTTAAATTATCTTTACTTTATTATAAAAATAAAAAAATATATTTTTTAAAGTATATAATACACCTACTAAGATACGTAAACAAATAAGTTTATATATATATTTCTATATTTTTCATATGAACAAGTATACAAATTATAATTAAAACTAAATTATTAGTTTAATTTATACGAATTTAATAACGAACTCACTCTAGAACTCAGTAACGAACCCGCTCACGAGCTAACGAGCCGAATACCATGAATCTAGAGTTTGCTCGTTTATTAAACGAGTATTTTTAAACGAGCTCGAGCGAGCTTTTATCGAGTCGGATAGCGAATAGCTCACGAGCTGTTTGGCTCAATTACACCCCTATCCAGCATAACAAAAACATATCATTATCCATGATAAAAAAAAATTAATCACATTAATCATTAATAAAAAAATCATAGTATTAGTATACCAAGTTTTAGTTCAATCACTATAAAAGAATGAAAAGGCGATTGAAAGAGGATGAGAAATTTGATTTGCTGAAGCCGACTAGGTCTTCCCAACATACTTTACTGGAGAAGGCGAATCATTTTGCACACTACCTTGTCAAGAACAGAACCAATTAAATCTACTGCAGCTGGATTTCGTAATGTTCTTTACAGAATCTGGGTGAAAAGTTCCACATATCACAACACCAGGTAAAAAAACAATAATAAAAAAAAAAAATTGACATCATTGATATTTTATATGCTAACATATGAAAAACTATCTGTTGAAGTTACTTATATAGTACCTCTTCTTCAAAAAAAGGTTTCTGGCGTATAAGAGCTTGCGAGTTTCCATAATCGGTAATGCCAAGAGGCCAATCATGAGAGAGAAAGATATCGATTGGTTCTTGAACTTGCATGAGCTTATGAACATCATACTCGCGAACATGATATATGGACCGGATGTCTTGTTCATTGTACGGTAGTTTCTCATAGTGTCCTGTTCATAATACAAGTCACTTAATATACGAAAAGAAGTGTATAGTTTAACTTCTCAATTTCAGTTCAATTCATATAGACGATGGGGTAACAAAAATTATGCAATATAAATTTCAAATCTATTATTTCCTTGTCTTTTTTTTTTGGTCAGTTCAAGAAGCATCACAATCCCAATAAAGATGGTTTAAGAAGCAAATGGCATCAAAATATATTTACCTCTGGAGAAAATGATTAAGGACATTCAATTCGTAGCCGTATCAAATACAATATTGAAGACCTAGTAACTCTAATAGAACTTCTGTCTGTGGGTTCTGACAATTTTCTACACGATAACAAAAAAGAAAAGGGAAAAACATCAGATCATAAATAGTCAACGAATTGCAACTTCAGATATGAAGCAAAAAATCTCCTCGTATGGAGCTGTCAAAATAAGCAGGCTGGGCCATACGAAAAAATTGGGCCGGGTTGGGCCAACTTATTCCCGGGCCACATTTTCATGGCCAAGAGTGCAAAATAGAAAAAAATGGCACGGGTCTCCAGACCGGGCCCAAAAAACCCAGGTATTTTTGGGCCTAAGAATCTCTACCCAAAGCCCGGGCCAGGCCAGAAATTCTACCTCATAACCTTTCAGAAATTCTATTAGTAAAGTAATTCTCACCAGAAGGAAAATTGTTAGCAGCAGATTGAGAAGAATTATGGCATGGAGCAGTCTGAACAAATTCAAAAGGTTTGCTGCCTCGCGTTTGCAGCTTATCCTTCACAAATCGTCGGCACTCTTCAATGTTGAGCTTAGAATCACTACAGAACAAATAATAATCACCAGTTACATACGAATCTTGGAAAAGCATACTTAGTGAATTATATATACCATTTAAAGAGCAAATCCATACGCAAACCTATAATTCGGCCGTGCTCTAGTCCGAGGACTGAGTTCGACTTAAATAAAAGTTTCTCTAAAAGACCCCGTGTGGCTTGAGTTCGACTTACATTTTTCCTATTCATAAGAAAAAAAAAAGGTTTCAAATCTCGAGGCCTTTTTTTGTAATTCTAAAACTTCTGCAGTTTTTCTTTTTTTAAATTAACAGTTTCAAACTAGAACTAGGAATATAAAGTTCAACCTGGATCGAGTTTAATAGAATGTGCACCATTAGTAAATCGAGCATAAAAGTTATAAAACAAAGGGAGAATGAATGTTTTGCTGAACAAAGGGAGGTGCAGTACATATAATGATATTTGATCCCTTAAAGTTAAGTCTAATAAGCAAAAATTAAGAGAAGCTATAATTTTTTGTCAAGTTACATGATATAGAGTATCATAACACTCATACATGCACGCAAAAAGTAGCTTTCACTTGAAAAGAAACTGGAAATAGAATCATACCCTTTGCAGAGGGGAGCACAGGTTTGTTTTCCATCTTGGTGGCTGTTAAGCAGTACCAATGTCATTAAAAAAATAAAATTAAAACATAAGGTACAAATTGCCATAATAACAACAACAAACAAACAAAAAAAATGAACAAGGAACAGCCATGAAGTATTAACCAACTTTAATTCCTCATATGTAACGAGTATCATAAGCACACCAAATTAAGAAACAAACTGAAAAGGGTAAACATCTGCATATGCAATGCTGGAAGGAAATTAAACTTCTGGTTAGGAAGGTAATCAAATTATGAGAGAGACAAAGATCCCATGGACAAAGTTTAGGCATTCCAAAAATATCTTGCCGAATTAATTATCTTACTTATCTTCCCATCAAAAAATCAGAAGGCACTCCAAAATTCAACTAGTATATCTCATATTTACAAGGCAACGAATGTTGTTGACTCCAAAACACAACTTCAGCCACAAAAGATGTAAGCATCCCTCTATCATAGAGACATTTAAGAAACTTTATGTATAAGAGTTTTAATTGATATTCACCCACACCAAACCTAAAAAGAAGCGGAAAAATAAAAAACATACACACACACAAATACAGCGTCTCTTTTCATAAATGTTTAAACTAAAGCATGCAGTTAGGTTAATCATAAATGAATTTGATTCTATAGTAACTTTATCATAGATATAATAAGCAAAAGGAATGACCTAATGAAAATCAACATCCAAAATGCCCTCATCCAATTACATAAAACATACAGCTTCCTCATGAAAAGCACTTTGCTAATATCTTAATTTCCTTGAAAAAAATAAAAATACATATATGATAAATCTATCAAAATTAACCTAAATTAAAAGGTCTGAGTTTTCATTCCAAATATCTTCAGCTAGAAATTCTCAAAGGCCTCATGCACAGATATTTCAGAAAAACTTTGACCAGTTAAAAGTCTTAAAGCAAAAACTAAAAAAGAGATCTGTGTGTTATAACCAGGTTAGGCTTCTTGGAGTAAACTATCACAATCAAGTCTTGGTGTGAAGTAGGAAGCGACTGACCAGGGTTTCTTTTATGTTAAACTTCTCATTGCTATCTTAATCCCGAGGGGAAAAAAAGTCCAGTTCATCGTTCTTTATAATGGAAATTTCAGAAAAGAACGAAAATTGAGTTTTATGAAAATGAGAGTACCTTGAAAAAGCTGATGCTGGTGAAGGGAGAAGCACGTGGACACAAAAAAAGCACAAGTATATTCAGAATCGAATCATCATTTATGAGAATCAAACTAAATAAGTAAATAGCCTCAACGAGAGAGTTTAATTGTATGAATTTTGGGTGGACCTGCGAGCAAATTATATCTTCAGGAGTAACATTTTGAAGTAATCCGGATTTTCCTTTGGACCAGATCTCTAGATTCCTTCAAATCTTCGGATGAAGAAGTTTCAACTGTCTTTAGTATTGTGTCATCCAACTGGAAGTTTATAATAAATGGGCAATCTAAGGACCTAGAATAAAAGTTCATAACTTAAGGTCAAACAACACAATCGTAAGCAAACCTTCCAGTATTGAGCCGGTTCATCAATGTAGGATGATATCTGAAGAACATCATTAGCTTTTGTCATGGCATCAACAAGCATGAGTTCTATCGCCTGGAAAGACTCATCATTAGATTGTTACTCCTATTTCAAATGAGTTTTTTTATAGAATAAAATGTGTCGGCGCCGGGCCAGAGGAACATCTCGGCACTCATGTCGGCTCACGGCTGCAAGGTGTTGGCGAATCCGGACGCGGCGGAGACGTTCGAGAGCAATGTGGAGAGCGGGCTGACGATTTTCTGCCCCAACGACGACGCGATGAAGGGTTTCATACCCAAATTCAAAAACCTAACCGCCTCCGGCAAGCAACAGCGCATTTTTCATGTGAGCATAAACAAATATATGTAAAATAACATAACTATAAAGAACGAAAGAGATTAAAACGCTTTACATGGAGCTGATCAGTAATGGAGTCCTGCTGATCCTCTGGAGATAATACTAGGTTTCCTGTTGCTGCCGACTTCGCCCCCAATTTAGCAAAGGCGTTGTGAGTGGTCAGCCACGTGTACTGATTAAAAACGGCAGGCCTTTCACCTAAAATTCCATCATTATCAAAGATCAAAACACCAAATTAACAATAATCAAAACGTGAGAATTAAAAGCCCCTTTCACACATATATCTTTTATCTTTAGATATAACTCGCTGGAATTATTTTTTTTATCAATTTAATTAAGCTTCTTAAAAAATAAATTAAATAGATTAGTATTAAACACATATGAACACCAATAAGTACATAATCTCGTTGCTACTCAATCAAGGCTCAAAAATTAACATCACAATTCAAAGGCCTACCAAAGCAACACAAGCAGCACATTCAACAATATCACTTACCTTGGAGATTGGCGGCTGGAACGGCGGCTTGAGGCGGAGCGGCGGTGCGGAGCGACGACGACTTTCGTCTGGAGCGGCAGACAGCGGAGAAGCTGGAAACCTTTCGGAGCGCAGGAGCGGCAGAGCTGGAAATAAGGCGGCCTTCGTCTGGATAAATTCTAAACTAAAGAAGTAATTGATAAATTATTCGAATCCTGCTCATGAAATAGCTTTCGATTGATATAAAATTCGTTCTCCGTGCCTATTGGGTATTAATGGAAAAAATCGGAGCAAGTGGTACTAGAAGCTATCAATAAATTTTATAAAATTAATTCCTCAATAAATTTCATGTTAATAAAAAAAATTATATCATTTGAAAGAATAATACGACATCATATTGACATGATAATGAAATACTCTCGAATAAACATATATCGTTGGCATTATATTCATGAAGTACTAAATCGCTATATTTGCATAAATGGTGTTATTATTACTCTGGAAGAAATACAAAATAGTCAAAGTGAAGATATTGAAATTAGTTTAAAAGCAAGAAACACTCAAAAATTGAAATGCAAAAATATATATTAAACTCATGAAGGTGGAGTGCATCTCGAGAATATTTAATTACGTAACTCTGTCACCCTTATCATGACAATTTACAATGAGAGATCTAAAGGATTTGGGCTTCTTTTTCGCTTGACACAGATAATTTGTGACTGACAAGGTTTAACTTTCAGCAAATATTGAACTAAAATACTTTGGCTTATGTAAAACAGAAATGATGAATAGGCTTGAAGATTTGTAAGTATCTCACCAATTGTGTTGACAGACACCGACCAATTAAAACAAATATTCAGATAAAACATCTTAAGTGGATGGCTAAGACTTAATGATTTAAATGAATTCCTAAGGCTCTGATCCTTCCACGTGTCCAGCTCCACCCAGCGACCTGCTCCAATACTGGACGGGTGCAACCGATCCAACCCCTTTGGCATTATTTTCCTTTTCCTTTCCATCACGCAGCTCGCCAACACGCCGCTCGCTCAGCTCGCTTAATCTCTCCCCAAATTCATTTCTTGCCCTAATTCCATCATTCAGCTCACTTAATCTCTCATCAAACTCACTTCTTGCCCTAATTCCCCAATTTGTCGAAAATTGTCCCTGATTCATAACAATACTGCCCGCCATTGAAGATCCTTGTCTCCAAGGATAAGACTTTGGAAAGACATTGTGTAAGTATTCCTCGTCCTCCCATGTTGACTGTTCCTTTTCTCCATTACACTAATTTATCAGAAATTGATTTACCTTTCTTCCTTTCCTGCGCAAAACTCTCTGACCAAGAAATCGTCGTCCTCATCTACGACCGGTAGACCTGGCTAGGAGGTGGGTGCACGGTGGGGCTCAGCTTCTTCTTCAAGAGGGAAACATGGAAAACCAGGTGAATTCGGGTCCCCTCTGGCAACTGTAAACGGTAAGCCACCTCCCCTATTCTTTATGTAATTTGATAGGGACCATAAACCTTGCAGAAAGCTTTAGATTTTCCTTAGTGCAATTGGATTTTTCCTTAATGGTTGTAGTTTTAGAAACACCCAATCTCCCACCTCAAACTGCCTCTCCACCCTTTGTTTGTCTGCATAAAATTTCATGCGATGCTGTGCTTGTTGTAGATTTTGCCTGAGTTCCTATGTTAGCTTTTGTCTTTGTTGAACAAATTCTGTTGCATCTTGGTTCTGTGTAACAATATGTGTTTCCATGAATGAAGTGGGGGGTTGATAACTATATAATGCCTCAAAAGTTTTGTGGAAAGAACCAATCAAAGAATTTCATTATATCCTTCTAAGCATTCTATTTCATTTGAGATTTCATAAGGAAAAAATAAAGGATAAAGTACAAAATAGACTTTTTTTTTATTCAAATTTTCTTAAAATAAATTTCAATTAAAACGAGTATAAAGAAAACGAAATTAAATATCTAAATTAACAACGTGTTATACCAGAACTCTGCAAGGGGTAGCCACTTAACCCATTGTTTAGGGTTTTGTTGAGCCATGCATCTGAGGTAATTCTCTAAACATTGGTTCAGCCTCTTAGTCTGCCCATCAGATTGGGGATGGTAGGCAGATATAAAATCCAACTGAGTCCCTATAGCTTTGAAAAGATCCTTCCAAAATGCACTAAAAAAAACTTTATCTCTGTCAGTAACGAGGTGTAGGGGATGTCCATGCAATTTGTAGATCGAGTCCAGGAATAACTTAGCAACTGTGATAGCAGTAAACGGATGTGCTATGGCTATGAAATGACCATACTTGTTAAACTTGTCTGTCACCATTAAGATCACATCCTTTACCATATATTTAGGCAGTCCTTCAATGAAATCCATGGAAACATGGGTCCAAGCCTGATGGGGAATGGGCAGGGGTTGGAGTAACCCTGGATAGAGTCCCCCTTCAGATTTACACTTAGCACACAACTCACATTGTTTTACCCAACACTCCACCTCTTTCTTTATGAGTGACCAATAAAAGATTCTACTAGTTCTTTGGTAAGTACCCAAAATACCAGAATGTCCTCCAAAAGTTGAGTTGTGCATCTCAGTCATAATGGTTTTCCTGAGTGTGGGGCCATTTCCCACCCCAATTCTTCCTTTGTACCTGATGATTTCCCCTTGTAACTCAAACTCAGAGTGTGATTGGGGGTCTAAAACTAGTCTTGGCAAAGAAAAGATCATTTGGGTAGCTGGCAGCTACCTGTTGCACCCATGTTGGTGTGATAGTTGAGATAACATGACAAATCTCCAAGGTGGACTCTTGTCTGGATAAGGCATCTGCTATCTTGTTCTCCACCCACTTCTTGTAATGAATCTCATAATCAAACCCCAACAGCTTAGTGATTCATTTATGTTGCATGGGGTTCATGATCTTCTGATCTAAAAGATGTTTAAGTGCTTGTTGGTCTATTTTGATGATGAAATTACACCCTTGTAGGTAGTGTTTCCATTTCTGAATATCCATTAGCACAGTTAGGAATTCCCTCTCATAAATAGACAAACTCTGATTCTCAATGCATAGGGTCTTGCTCATGTAAGATATAAGCCTACACTCCTGCATTACGAAAGCCCCCACCTCTGTGTCACTTGCATCTATCTCTAATATGAAAGGTTTGGAGAAATCTGGTAAAGCCAGTACAGGAGCTGTCACCATAGCCAACTTAAGATTGCCAAAAGCCCTTTCTGCCTCATTAGACCATGAGAAATCCCCTTTTCTTAAGCAAGCATGTTAGTGGCTTGATTAATAACCCATAACCTTGAATGAACCTCCTGTAGTACCCTGTTAGCCCTAGGAACCCCCTAAGTTGTTTGATATTAGTAGGTCTTGGCCATTGCACCATACTTGTTATCTTGTTAGGATCAGTAGCAACCTCCTCCTTGGATATAATGTGGCCCAAATGTTCAATTTACCTCTGTCCAAAGTGGCACTTACTCTTCTTAGCAAATAGGGAGTGCCTTCTGAGTAGAACCAATACTGCTCTCAAGTCTTGGTAATGTGATTCCTCTGTTTTGCTGTAGATAAGAATGTCATCAAAGAAAATCAAAACTGAATTCCTAAGCATGGGTTGAAAAACCTGATTCATCAGTGACTGGAAAGTTGTTGGTGCATTACACAACCCAAAAGGCATCACTAGGAACTCATAGCATTGTCAAACGGACTGGCCCGCTCCGGCCCGTCGCGGGCTGGCCCAAAACGGGGCGGGCGCGGGCTAGCCCATTTTTTCGCGGGCTGGGAAATCCTAAGTCCGCAGCCCGCCAACGGGCCAGCCCATTTTTCTTTTTTTTTTATTATAAAATCTTATTTTTATGTAAAAAATTATAAAAAATAAAATTAAAATTTAAAAAAAGTTATTATAATATTTAAAGTATGCTAATGGGCTCATAGAAAATAAAAGAATACAAATATGCCTTCAAATTTAACCAATATAAATTATAATTATAATTATAAAAAAATAAAAAAAAATAAAAAAAAACGTGGCCAGCCCGCGGTCTTCACGGAGCGGGCCAAAAAAGCCCGCGATTAAACGAGCTGCAAGGAGGACTGACCAAGCCCACCCGTTTGCGCGGGCTAACGGGCCAGCCCGCGGGCCTTGGCCCGTTTTGACACCACTAGGAACTCATACTGCCCATGGTGTGTATTGAAAGGTGTAAGATATCTATCCTCTGGTCTCACTAATATTTGAGAATATCCAGACCTCAAATAAATCCTGGAAAAGTACTCTACCCCATGTAATTCATCTAACAGTTCATCAATGATTGGTATATGATAGTTATGTTTGATAGTGAGGCTGTTAAGGTACCTATAATCAACACACATTTTTCCATGTGTTGTCTTTCTTCTTGACTAAGAGGATTGGGGAATCAAAAGGGCTACTGCTGTGTTGTATAACCCCAGAGTCCAGGAGCTCCTTAACAATTATTTCAATTTCATTTTTCTGGTTGTGTGACACCCTGTAGGTAAATTGATGTTTAGGGTTGCTCCCATCCTTCAAGATAATATGATGCTCTACCCCCCAGACAGATGGAAATCCCCTAGGTTTCTCAAAAATATCTTGAAATTCCACCAGTAGGTCATCTAGGTTTAGCCAAACCGTCCACTGCTTCAGGTTTAGCCCTAATCCAGAACACTTCTTCAATCTGGGATGGTATCTCTTGATGGATCATCTTAAAGAGAGTAGGACCAGAGATGATGTGGCACTCATTTGGGGAAGATATAGCCTGTATCTTCACCCTCTTTCCCAACAGTGTGACAATAAAAGTCATATGGTCATAGTCCAACTTAATAGGAGTACAGGACTTCAACCAACCACCACCTAGGATTAAATCATACCCTTCATTTGCCAAAACCCTTGATGAAAAGGAGAAAGGGTGCACCTGCATCTTCCATTTAAGTCTTGATACTCTTGTAGAGATAACCATCCTCTGCCCATTGGCCACCTTAACCAAAATTGGTTTGGCTTGTTCTAGGGTGCACCCTAATCTCTTGGAAGTTGACTCTTGGATAAAGCTTAGAGTACTACCAGTGTCAATCATTAAGCCTCATGGGGGATAATTCTTTTTGACCCCAATGTATGCAATTTTTTTTACTTTGCCCCCCGAAATATTTTTTGTTCCACTTTGCCCCCTAATGTACAATAATTTTCGACGTTGCTCCCCAAACTTTATTTCCGGCGGAATATTCCTTATATATTCCATCGACGGGCAGGTGGGGGGCAAAGCAAATGAAATTTATAGTTTGGGGGGTAAAGTGCAAAAAATCTAATAGTTTGGGGGACAAATTAAAATAATAAAAATATTAAAGTTTTGTTTTAATTTTTATATTTGAAAAAAATATATAATTTTTATCTTATACTCACACACACACAAAGTTATCAATACAATTCCAATATTTTAAAAAAAACCATAAAAAATCTCCAATTGATATTTATAATTTTCTAAATATAAATATTGTCAATACATCTTTTATATTATTAAATATAAAACACATGATTAAGTATTATGTAAATTATTAGGCTAAGTAACATAATAATATATTATTATGTATTATGATTGAACAAAATAAAATAAAGGTGTATTTCGTATATGCATTATAATATTATGATACGAAAAGTAAAACTATCATTCGATATTATTATTTGTATTAAAAGTGTGATTAAATACTATATTAATCATGAGTGCATTAATTATTATATAAGATTATAATTATCGAATGATAATATAATTAAAATCATGATATTATAAGATTTTAATTATATTAATCATTCGATAATTATAATCTTATATGATAATTAATGTACTCATGATTAATATAGTATTTAATCACACTTTTATATACAAATAATAATACCGAATGATAATTTTATTTTTCGTATCATAATAATTGACATAATACTTAGTCATGTGTTTCAAAATTAATAATATAAAAAATGTATTGACAATATTTATATTTAGAAAACTATAAATATTAATTGGAGATTTTTATGGGTTTTTTTTTTAAAATTGGAATTGTATTGACAACATTGTGTGTGTGTGAGTATAGGATAAAAATTATATATCTTTTTCAAATATAAAATTTTTAAACAAAATTTTAATATTTATATTATTTTAATTTACCCCAAACTATGAGTTTTTCGCACTTTACCCCCCATACTATAAAATTCTTTCACTTTGCCCCCAACTGTCCGTCGATGGAATTTAGAAGGACTATTCCGCCGGAAATAAAGTTTGGGGGGCAACGTCGAGAATTATTGTACATCAGGGAGCAAAATGGAACAAAAAATACTTTGGGGGGCAAAGTGAAAAAAAATGCATACATTGGGGGGCAAAAAAGAATTATCCCGCCTCATGGTGATAATTCCACCTTCTCCTGAAATGGAATGCAAGGACATCTGTATTTCTTCCATAAGGTCAGTGTCCACATGTTCAGTAATCTCATTGTTGGTACAGGCTCCCATGTAGTGCATTTCTTCTTCCTCACTCATGACCATGTATGATATCATATTCTTGCACTGTGTCTCCCTGAAAAATGCTTATCACAGTTGTAGCACAACCCCTTGTCTCTCTTGGTAGCCATTTCAGTGGCTGTGAGTAGTTTGAACTAGGGTCTGTTTGAGATAGGAGGTGGTTTCAGGGTTGTATTCATTTCACTCCTCCTGGTGTTAAATTGGGTAGTGGGATTGACAATATAATTCTGTCAAAGTCACATAAGCTGACTCGGTAAAAGCTAAATTCCAAGGTGTTGAGTGAAAATAAGAGTGAAGGCAAGGTTAATGGTTTGGAGGTAGGTTTCAGTTCCGACTTTGAATTGGGAGAACGTGATTGGGAAGGGAGGTTGTGCTTGTGGTGACGTAGATCAGGAGAGAGGGAGAGAAGATTACGTTTGTATTGGATATGAGAAATCAACTTGTCGCAAGGTGAGATCAAATGTGTGTTAATTTTTTTAATCTTTTTTTTTTCTTAATAATTTTTTTCGTTTGGAGTTACACTGTTTTTATTTCTTGTTAGAATTTTTCGCCAATGAAGCTGAAAATTTGAAGGAGAAGGATTTGGAGATATTGAAAGAGAGACGAAAGAATTTTATTTTTTGTAAACTAATATTTAAATGAAGGATTTTAAGGATATGGAAATATATAAGTCATCTTAATTAGATTAAAATATCCCAAAAATAGTGTATGGTATAATTCTACCTACAAAATCTTATTAGTGAGAAAAAACCGAACTCATCACTTAAAATTTGGAAAAAAAAAATAAGGGGCAATTGCCAAATACTACATAGGAAAAAATATTTTTGTCAAATACTATGACTAATTATACAAAATGTCAAATAGTCCACCAACAAATATACAATTACAAGGTTACCCTTAATAATAATAATAATAATAATATCAATAAACAATACACCACCACCTCCCGCCGGCC
>BMAC01000357.1:1016622-1037969 GCA_014905375.1 Phtheirospermum japonicum | reverse complement strand
AATTTTACACGAGTAGTTCTGAATTTACACGAGTATTTCTGATAGAACATAAGTAATTCTGAATTTTACACGAGTAGTACTGAATTTATAAAGGGTAATTTAGTTATCTTGTATAATTTTTGGATTAAATGGGAAGTTGAGACTTCAATGGCCTCTTTGGGAAAAAACATTTCACTAATGGTTTATATGAGAATTTTCCCTTAATTTTAATTGATTCCTTAATTGTAGGAATCAATTAAGAGGAAATCAAACCGTGATAATCTATACTACAAAAAAATTCTAATCCCTTAAAATAAATGTTACGTAATATTCAAATCACAGTAGGAATTATAATAAACTATCTAAGAAAGGAAAAGAATAAATAATTAATTTTAATTGATTACTTAATTGTAGGAATCAATTAAGATATAATTAGTGTGATAATCTATACTACAAAAAAAATATAATCCCTTAAAATAAATATTACGTAATATTCTAATCAACGTAGGAATTATAATAAACTATCTAAGAAAGGAAAAGAATAAATGATTAATTTTAATTGATAAAACAATTAAGAATAAGCCGACTTAAAAAATGGATTATTTACAAATATTTTTAATTGAAATGGAATGAATTCCTTAATTTTAGGAATCAATTCTGATGGGAATTTAGGAATCCGATTTGTTATAATTATGAAAATAATTCTAACTAATCTATTTGTATAATTATTACGGGATTCCAAAAATTAATCTAATAATTTTTTATATTTAAATATAAGTATAAAAGAAAACTTATAATCCGGATTATTTGACAAATAGATAATTTGATAAATTAAAATGATTAAAAGGACCTTTAACCCACTATAAATCCATTTTTATAATTTGTATAATAATTACGGGAGATTCCAAAAATTAATCTAATAATTGTATATATTTAAAGATAACCATTAATATTGCGATGATTGTATATATTTACTAATCCGATTAATTCCTTAATTGGTAATATTATTTGCAAAGATAATATTGGTAATATCATGTATTAAGGAAAGAAAATAAGGTTTTATACGAATATAAAGATTTGACTATATCTCTTTAAAAATGTGTTGAATTGTATTATTTTATAATATTTATATGGTATTAATTGAGTTACGTATATTTTTACGGCAATGTTATAAAAAGGTTTTATATTAAGTATATAAATGTGTTTTATATTTTTTATGAAACATATAGATGAATTAATTGAATTTATATTAAAATATAATAAATTTATTAAAACATATAGATGGTATTAATTGAGTTACGTATATTAAAATACAATAAATTTATTTCATTAAAATGTGTTTTAACGTCTACACTTTTTAATATTTATATATTATTAAAGGTACCACCTATTAGATATACTTATTTATAGTTAAAGATATGGATACTACATAAATTATATAAAAAAAATGTATATGAATGATTTGTATTATAAAATAATTAGTTTTAACTAATATTTACTTAATTCAAACAATAATAAGTGTTATTAGTTAAAATAGTTGATTGATATATAAATATATTCTGAAATTTGATAATTTTAATTAAAAATTACTTTTTTGACTAATTTTTAGGCAAAGTTATAAATTGTGCTCTCGTAATCAATAAAAATTAATTTTCGTTGTAACAATTAATTTTAATCCGATTTGTTATAATTAAGAAAATGATTCTAACTAAGTTATTTGTATAAATAACGGGGATTCCAAAAATTAATCTAATAATTGCATATATTTAAAGATAACTATCAATCTTGGGTTGATTGATTTTATGAATGAACCAACTAATATTAGGATAATCTGAATTATTTGAAATCCGTAAGTTGTTATTGAATTAAAATGACAATTTAACTAATCCGATTAATTGCTTAATTGTAGGAATTAATTAGGAGATAATCATTGTGATCATCTATACTACAAATAAATCCTAATCCGAGAGAGATTTGTTTTTATATATAGATATCAACTAATAACGGACATCAATCTTTTTTTTTTATCAACTAATATATTTATTAATTCTTTACGTAAAAGTCCTATATATAATATCAACTAAAAATGGACATCAAAGAGTAACTACCATATTCAAATATTCACGCGGATTTGATGCGATTATTAAGATATAAAATTGACCGTTTTTATATTTACCAAAAATCGACCGTTTTTATATTTATTAATTCATGCGGATCTGATCTTTTATTAACGTATTCACGCGCATTTGATGTCATTATTAACATATCAATTAATTACCATAGTAAAGGTCTATTATGTTTATTGATTATTTCTTTCTGTCGGAGTCCACATTAAAAAAAAGAAGGCTTCTAATAAAAAATAAAAACCAAAACAATAACCAAAAAAATAAAATTATAGCACCATACCACACATTCTATAGAAAATCAAATAATACTTACAAATCAACAAATCAATAAAACTTGAATAACCATGAAAACAAAGAATCCTACTGAAAATCAATAATACCATAATCACTATGGTAATTAATGGATATGTTAACAAAGAATCCTACTGAAAATCAATAATACAAAATTACTATGGTAATTAATGGATATGTTAACAAAGAATCCTACTGAAAAACAAAGAATCCTACTGACAAATACCATAAAAATAATCTTCGCCATGTTTTCCCCTTCTTAGTCTCTTCGTACGCCATCCGTAGAGCCTCCATCTGCACAAAAAATATGTGAATCTAAAAAAACATAAACGTAATATTTTCAATTAGCAATCCCATGTGATTAAATCTAAAAAATTGCAGATTTTTTTTTTTTTTTATAAACCAATTGTTATAAAAACACTCAAAAATTGTTTTATCCAAAAAATGCAGATTTGTTTTCTTATAAGCCATGTGATTCACAATTGGTTTATCGAAAATAATGCAGATCTGTTTTTTTCCGGTCGTATGTATCAAGCTCCACCATTGTAAAAGAGGTTTCACGGGAGGCAGATCATTGTAAAAGAGCTCCACCGTTGTTGTGCTCACCAGCCGAGCGGTCAAATCTGGAAAAAAAATCAGATAAAGCAATTAACACGGTCAAATCTGACAAAAAAAAAAAATCATTTCAAAATAAAAATTTCAAAAAATTAAATTTTCAAACATGCAGGTATAAAATTAGAAACTGCTAGGCATCATACCCAGTCCTCCAGCAAAAATAATGGAAAGAATCGAAAAAGATATGTATGCTTGAAAATGGTGGAGAGTTATGAACAATAAAGAGAGTTATAAAATGAATCTACACCAGTAAAATGAATAATAAATTGACAGACTTCAAAAATGGAGAAGGCATTTTATGGGCGGAGAGTTATAAAATGGTGGAGAGAGATTTTCAATAAAATTGACAACGGTGGAGAGTTATAAAATGGTGGAGAGGAATTTTCAATAAAATGCAAAGGACAGTTATAAAGTGGAGAAGAGGACGGTTGGTTGACTATAAATTGACACGAAATTTTAGGGTGTAAAAATATTTTTTATAAATTGTTTCTCTTTCCTGCCAAACTCCCATATTATATATATATATATATATATATATATATATATAGATATAGATATAGATAATGAATTGTAAACCCTCCCCACTTTACTATACCTTATCTCTGTGGGCTCTCTATATAGGTGGATTTAGTATATTTATATAATAATCCAGGGTATATCAAGTGCATTGGAGTTATTTAGTACAATTTACGACATAATCAAAGGCATTGGAGTAATTTACCATTTCTTGTCATGTTATTTTTTTAGATATATTTATCAATCTCTTCAACTTATTTTCAGGAATGATGTATAGCTATGACCTTATTAATATAAAGGTTGCATGATTAAACCTAATGGTTGTGGCAATTTTCTCCGACCCATCCTCTCAAATCGACGCTGCCCCGTTCTCCTTCACCTAATCCGGTAATGGGTAGCAATCAAATTGATTTGGTTGTGTTCTGGTCATCTCAGCCATTGCGTGTGATTCATTCGGTTAGGGCACCAGATGTCTTTGTCCCCTTTGTGCCGAGTGCTGTTTGCACAATTGTTTTGGCAAATGGAAATTCAGCGAGTGCCAGACTTACGGTTATTTAACACAATTTCAAAAGTTGGTTAATATTGATAAACTATTTTTTTCACAATTTATGCCCTTATTGTTAATTAATTGTTTATTTATTGTCTAATCGATTTCGTAAAAATTAATTTAGGTAAGTGCAAAAAGTAAATTTAGTAAAAAGTCTAATATTTTTGGATACCCAAAATAATAATCAAACCTATATTTTTAGGGATGAAGAGAGTAATAATAATATATAATTTTGTAATTTTTTTCAAATTGATTGAAAATATTTGAGAAGTATTGATAATAATTTTGTAATTTTTTTTGACCTCGCTAAAAATATGGAAAAATAACTTGTTTTGACTATATTGGGATTTTTTTACTTGTCATTGTGCGGTTGTGAAAAAGGGTGACTTGTTAAGGCTATACACAGTATGAAAAATGGCCTAATTACACTCGAGAATCGAGGCAAACTACTTGATTTATGACTTTGAGATTAATAGTCACAAACTTGTATGGGATCGAAGGTTTAAACACATTTCTTTTTTTCAAATAAAACATAAAAACTTGACTCGAACTCAAAATTGAACTCTGCAATAATACAGATTCACTCTAAATAGAGTGAAAGCTTGGAAAAAGCAAAAAAGAAGATTTAATTGGTTGAAAAAGCAAATGGAAGATTTGGTGAGCAGTTTGATCAATTTTCATTAAAAGAATAATTTTAGTTTTTTTTAGAATATTTTAAAAGTTATATTTTCAACTCATTTTTATTTTTTTTCTCTCACTAATCACTTCAATATATTTTTTGAAATGAATTATTCAATCACCAATTCTTAAAACACATATTTTTAAAAAAAATTACTATTCCCCAACTCATATAACTCTAACTACAAATAATTATCTTTCTATTTTTATATTAAATCAACTTGAATTATTACATTTTCATCTTATATATCACAATGTTAAAAAATATTATCATCCTTGAAAAAAGTATAAATATTTTCTCTTATTACCAAAATTTCCAAAATGAAAACATATCCAATTGCATTGCTCTTCCCCTTATCTGAACATGCATCCACCAGTCACATTATCTTTAATCCCCTTATCTGAACTCTGTATTGTCATCATCCAACACTCACTAATACATTTCTTACCAATAATCTTTACAAAAAAAAATAGAAAAGTCACAAAGGGCAATGTGCAAGGACCAAGACAAGGTTTTGTAATTGAACGTGTTTTACCTATAAGTAAGGGAATAAGCTAGAACAGTAACCTAAACAATCTTAAACGAATACTGGGAAAACCTTGCTTTTTGAAATTGGCACCCATCGATTATATTCAATACCATCAATACCCATCGAATATATTCAATACCGCACTGGTGCTTTTTGAAATTGGCACCCACCGAAAATCCAGTCGCCAACACCACCACGGCCCGGTTCCAGTCGCCAACACCAACAAGGCCGGCTCCAATCGCCACCTACAAACCCCAAGCAGCCTCCGTCGCTGCCCCTAACTACCGACACCACCACCACCGTTTGTCCCCGTGTTCACGGCCCGAAATCAAAAGGGGCAAACCAGAGTCAGTGCAAAGACCACTGCCGATTTCTTCCCGAAGCCAAAACCCACACCGGACCGCCGTCGATTTCGGAAAAATTGGAGAAGGTCGACGCCTCGCCGGTTTCTGCCAGCCGCCGCCGCCTTGCCAGTTCTTCACTAATCGCCGATGGCCGAGGAAGGGGGAAGGGGATACACTGGCCAATCTCTGGAGAGATTGTCGCGCGGCGGCTGGCTTGGTGGATAGATTGCTGCGCGGCGGCTGCTTGGTGGAGAATGGATGATTTTGGACGAATGTAAGGGGCGCGTGCGAGGAGGGAGGCGAAGGAGGAGGCGATGGAAAATAGGATGCATTTGGGGGAGAGCGGCGGCGGTGGCGGTGGGGGCGGGGAGGATTCGGCGACGGAGAAAGAGGGTGACGGGTGGGTGGTGGAGGTAGAGGAGGAGGGGCAACGGAGAGGGGCTGGAAAGAGAAAGTGGGAGAAGGGCTGGAGAAAGCATTTGTAAAAATACATAAATACCCTTCTCCTCCCATATATATAATTTAATGAATTTAAAAAATAGAAAAATTTGGTCCACATATTTTATTAGATCTACGGCTTGGATTGGTCCCTAGGTTCGCATATATTGACCGTGGGTTTCATTTGAACCTAATCCTATATATATATATATATATATATATATATATATATATATTATATATATATATATATATATATATATATAGGGTAAACAGTAATATATTGCGATAATATCGTGGAATAATTGAACTAACAGATCTAATGCAATCGAGCAAATATATTATATATAAACATAATAAATATATAATATAATTAAATAACGAAATGAAAGGAAAAGTTAACTGTCGAGGCGAGCGAACTCCTTCCTTAAGATGTTTATTGCCCCGTACTACGTGCTCACGGTTTGATAGCAATGAACCTCCCAAGATACAACGACGAACGGAGCTGGACGGAGCAGACGATCCAGTCAACCTGGCGAACGAGAATTGGGCAGACAATTGAGCAAAACCCTAACTGCAGGCTATATGATGCGTGAGGCAGGTAGGATTATGATATGTATGTGAGAGCTCTCTTAGAAACATATTTTGATGTATGTGTTGTGTTTCTACACTATGTGGGAGTTGGTATTTATAGATATGAGGGACACGTAGGAAATCTATAGGAATTAGGATTCCTAATACAAGTCAATCTCCTTATCTTGCTCAATAAGAAAGACTTAGAAGCTTTCATAAGAGGCCCAAACTAATTAAAGCCCAAACAATTAAATAGTTTGCGGTCCACCATCTCTAATAATTCGATTTTCATAAAATAATGAATAACACATCTCTAATAATTCGATTTCCATAAAATAATGAATAACATTCATATATCGGACATTTCCTATCTACTTAGAAAATTCCTCACCCTCATTACTTTCCAAATGTCAAACCTTGGTCATTGACTTTTCACTCACCCAAATACGAATTTGTGAAAGTAAATATACCACAATTATCTACCCAAAATGTAGATTAATAATTTGACGTCCGTTTACACAATTAACGACCCATCTACATTTGGAATATTTGGTCAAAGCCACCATATATAACTTTACCAAATCGAATATCCCCAACAATCCCCCACATGAGTGCAAAATCAATGTAATGATGCATGGGACTCAATTACTCAGTTTCCACATGAAACGTTATCACATCTGGACAGGTAGCTTTTGACTTTGAACCTTTCCGTAGTGAAATACCATCGAATAAACCCACAGCCTAGTTGACTGTGTCATTGAACTATTCCGAGTCCGAGCCTACCGAGACAATGATACTCACATAATAACGTTTACGCCAATTCTGCAAGTTCTAAGTTGTGTCCATTTCGGCCTTGGAACACTCTTGGATTCATAAGTGCTTCGGGCGAGGTGGCACTCCTCTACACTTAAATAGGTGACCTTGTCTATCAGAAGTATCCTGCTATACTTCACCTTTACAGGTATAGATCGTCATTAAAAGTCTAAGACTTACCCTACGCCACGGTCATCAGGATATCACTTGGATATGCTCTATAGGGAAATAGGTTTAGCTCACGACTAAGTACCAAGTGTTCAGAAATAGAACAGTCCAAAGCTTTGTTTTTCCCATTCACTAGCTTTATTCATAGCTATGAACTCTGATTCCATGGTGGATCGGGCTATGCATATTCGCTTAATGGTCCTCCAAAATACAGCACTTCCATCGATGGAAAAAACATACCCACTCGTGGAGTGTGAATCTTTAGAGTCCTATATCCAGTTCACAACACAGTACTCTTCTAGTACTTCTGGATATCTCGTGTTATGAAGCCCAAAACTCAGAGTATACTTAAAGTATAGTGGTACTCTAGTTAACCCTATCCAATGATCACTATTCGAATTATTCGCGAACACACTTAGTTTGTTTACTAGATAAGCTAGATCTGGTCTAGTACAACTTGCAATGTACATAAGACTCCCAATAATCCTAGCATATTCCAGTTGAACCACGGATCACCTTTGTTTTCACTAAACGAAGGTTATCTTCAAATGAAATTTTAGCCATTTTATCATCAAACCCATTACACCATTCCAGTACGCTTTCCACATAGTGGGGCTGAGAAAGTACTATGCTGTTTGATTTTCTTGTGACCTTGATACCAAGGATCACATTGGCTGAACTCGTGTCCTTAAACATGTTCTTGAGATCACATCACTTGAGTTACTCAATATCAACATGTCATCAACATAAGAGAAACAATGATTAAAGAGTTAGGTGTGTTCTTCACATAAACACATTTATCGCATAATGCGAAAGCCATTGGTCATCATCACAGTATCAAACTTGATATGCCATTGCTTTGGTGCTTGTTTTAATCCATACAGTGATTTAACAAGTCTACACACCTTATTCTCTTGACCAGGAACCACAAACCCATCAAGTTGTTCTATATAAGTCTTTTCAACGAACTCACCATTCAAGAATGATATTTGCATTCCTATTTGATTAATTTCAAGATTGTGCAGCGCAACAATCGCCAAAATCACCTTAATAGATGTGATTCTAGTTACAGGTGAGTAAGTACCAAAGAAGTTGTATCCTTCTCTCAGTTTAAAGCCTTTAGCTATCATCTTAGCTTTATACTTATCAATCAAGCCATCATCTTGATACTCTATCCTTAGGACCCACTTGCATGAGTTTTATTACCATGGGAAAGATCAATTAATTCCCATGTATGATTGTCTCAATCTCGATTTGATGGCTTCCTTCCACATAAGAGCATCAAGGCTTTTTGAGTTGTACAAGGTTCATTATCTAACAAATAGATCATGAAATCTGGACCCAAACATTTTAGCAATCCTAGCCCTTTTACTCAGCCTTGATTTAACATCATCATGTGATGCATCTTGAAGTCTGCTTCATCTTCAGCATCACGAGATCTCTTGTTGAAGTCATCACCATTTCCTTTGCAAGGATATATGTGTTCAAAGAATACTGCATTCCTTGACTCAATGGTCGTTCCTTCAGTCACATCAAGTATATCAGACTTGTGTACTTAGGAACCAATATGCATTGCGATTATGCGCATATCCAATGAAGATAAAGGCCTTATCTTCACTCTTTTTGACTTTAGGACCCTTTCCTTAACCAAGCACCCGCAAATTTTGAGGTAATAGTAAGCAAAAGCTTTACCTTTCCATAAATTATATGGAGACTTTTCCTTTCCCGTGTAGGGTAACCTATTAAAAATATGGTTAGCGGAAATAATCGTCACCCCCCAAACATTAGGGGTTAACCTTGAACTGATTAATATAACGTTCATCATTTCTTCCAGAGTTCTATACTTGCGTTCATCGACGCCAATTGATCGAGGTAAATATGAAGCATTTGTTTTACGAATTATGCCTTATTCAGCGCAAAATTCTTCACAACATACTCTCCACCTCAATCACTTCGAATTGCCTTAATTTGAGTTTTCAGTTGATTCTCAACTTCATACTTGAAGACTTTGAAAATATCAAAGACTTTGTCTTTGCCCCTTAGCAAATAAATGTCACAAATTATTGTGCAGTCATCAATGAAAGTAATAATTTACTTTTTACCCCCTCTAGATTGCACAAGTTTCAAATCACATACCTCGATGTGAAATAACTCTAGAGGTACATAACTCTTTCCACCAAATGATAAGATGCTTTTGGCGTTTTAGCCTTAACACTCATCTCACACTCGTGTTTTAAGTCAAAATTGATATTTAATTGTAAATTCAAATTTATCAATTTTTGGACTTTATAATGGGTTTTATATCATAGTCTCAATGCTAGAATACCCAATCTCCAAATGAGCGCACAATACCAACAATTATGACTTCCCATAATCTTCTTTTGGCTTATCGAGCTTTATATGAATTTTGCAAATTCAATACTCTTATGAGATCATCTATCTCATATTAGTTATCTCAATATCCTCTTTACTTGACCAACGGGGTCACATTTTTCACCATTGAAAAATTCAAGTGATATGAGAAGCTCCCACAACTAAACCTCAAGACTCAATTCAAAGATTAAATCCAAATTTAATTGACATCAAACTTTATAAATTTTACTCAAACAATGAGCTCATATTTATAAGTTTATAGAATTTCTAAGTCGAATTAGATCAAACTTAAATTCATACTTTAATAAATTTGAAACCCAATTCAACAATTAGATTCCCCGATTTATTATAAATCTAGTCCAAAACTAGACTTACGTCCATGACCCATGAAGGTCTTGATTTTCTTCCGGTTTCTTCTTTACAAGGAGAACCAAAGGCTACTGCAATTGCAACCCAATGGGCCTTACTATCATCCAGGCCCAAGTTTAATTTCTATTAAACTTCATCACCAATTTTGGCCCAGGACTAAATTAGTCATTACCAAAGTTTATTTAAGTCCAAGACTTAATTGATTAGGCCCAAAGCCACATTCAATTATTAAGCCCATAATAATTGATCCAACAAGGCTCATTGTAATGCCTTATCCAAGGTGCCCAGCCCACGTGGGCTTAAGCACAACATGGTTGTTTAGTTCAGGGCCACTCTCAATATTATTATTTTTATCTTTAGGGGAATTTATAAAACTACCTATTTAAAAAATAAATGTTCAAAAAATATGATCACTATAAGAAATTTATAAATATACGAACAATCCAAGAAATTTCTAAATATACGAACACTCGTTTGAAGAAAACCGCCGCTTTCATATTCAGTTGTAAAACTCTAAAACCTCTGATGGAAACCCAGATATTACCGACTCTATCGACCTAAATGGTGGTAAAAACCTAAAAGTAAAACCCAAATACTATTGGAAATTCTAAAACCTCTAATGGAAACCCAGATACTACCGACTCTATCATCCTGCAAAAGTGGTAAAAAATTAAATTCTCGAATTAAAACCCAAATACTATTGGTTTGAACCCAAATACTGCACCTATTTGAAGAAAACCGTGAACCCAATCGACCCAAAGTTGTCGTTATTGACCTGAAGAATTTTGTAAAGTCATAGACTTGGAAAAATTTGTAAAAATCTAAATCTCTAAATCCCAAATAATACTTTTTCACGACATGAAAAAATTGTAAAAACCTAATCGCTATCGACCTGGAAAGATTTGTAAAAACTTAATCGGGATTAGATGCAAATGAAGGGGTAGATTTGAAGGGAAGAAAGGTGATTTGGAGAGAATAAAAGTGACGATAAAATCAATCAGAATCATTCACAGAGAAAAATCTAAAAATATACGTAATAATTAAAAATAATAAAAAAACCTAGTATAATTGTAAAAACTTTTAATGTAGCGTAAAATTGTAAAAGATAAAAGTTAAGTTAGTGTTTTCTATCATTTTCCATTATCTTTATTATATTGTGGCCCAACTCTTTAATTAGTAGTCCCAAACTTAACTATTAGGGAAAATGACAGAAAACACTAATTTAAGTTTTATCTTTTACAATTTTACGATACATTAAAAGTTTTTACAATTATACTAGATTTTCTTATTATTTTTAATTATTACGTATATTTTTTGATTTCTCTTTGTGAATGATTCTGATTGATTTTATCGTCACTTTTATTCTCTTCAAATCACCTTTCTTCCCTTCAAATCTACCCCTTCATTTGCATCTCATCCCGATTACCCCGATTAGTTTTTTACAAATTTTCAGTCGCGAAGAATATTAATTTTTACAAATCTACCCCTTCATTTGCATCTCATCCCGATTACCCCGATTAGGTTATTACATTTTTTCACTCGCGAAGAATATTAGTTTTTACAAATTTTTCCAGGTCGCGGCGAAGAAGTATTATTTGGGATTTAGGTTTTTACAAATTCTTCCAACTAGCGATTAGGTTTTTAAATTTTTTTTCAGGTGGCGAATAAGTATTATTTGGGATTTAGGTTTTTACAAAATTTTCCAAGTCGATAGAAGAATTTGGTTTGATTGGTTCAAGATTTTCTTCAAATAGGTGCAGTATTAATAGGGGTGTAAACGGGTAGGGTAGAGTGCGGGTACGGCTGTACCCGTACCCTACCCTATTACCCGATTTTTGCAATCGGGCAGGATACGGGTATTTACCCGACGGGTATCGGGTACCCAACGGGTAAACGGGTACCCGAAAAAAAATAACCAAAACAGCAGAAATGTAAGCTTACATTAGATCTGCTTCCAGATTCCAGGATTTGCAAATGCAGACCACTCTTTTTAATTTGCATTACAAGGAAATTATGCAATAAAAGAAAAACTTCGCAAGATCACAATGAAATTAACCAAAACAAGAACCCACAAGGACAACACAAAGAAATTAACCAATACAAGAACAAATCCACAAGGACCACAACAATACGCCAAACACATCGTACAACAATCCACAACGACAACACATCAAACTTAGTCTTAAGTTCTTGGTACAACATAAATATTAAATAAAATGTCTTCTAATTGTTTTCTCTTAAACAAGTACACAATATCAAAATACTCCCACTTCATTTATTTCCCAATTGCTTCAAAATATCGTGGTGACATAGCTCTACAAAAGAAAAAAAAAACAAGTTATAAATATAAAATGTATGTAATACTAACTAATTAATATATTATCCAAGTATTGAATACAATAATTTACTTCGCTTACCTCGTGTTCTTCATCATCGTCACTTGTATAAGCTGTCGCACCACTTGCAACTCTAGGTAGTGGTTCAGAAGATGTTGTATCTAAAACACAATAGTTAAAAAAAATTAAAGGTTAACTTCTAAAATTAAATAAGTATATTATATTTATATTTAAGAAAAATTAAAATATTTATATTTAAGAATATAAAACAAACCATCAAATCTTTCCCAGAGCCAATCCTGCGAACACATCAATGCCTCCAATGTTTCTGGAATTAGACTACTTCTGTGCTTGTTTACAATTCTACCACTAGTGCTAAAAGCAGCCTCTGAAGCAATTGTGGAAACAGGAATAGCATAAATATCTCTTGCAATTGAACGCAACGTCCGATACTTAACCCCTTGCGTCTTCCACCAAGTCAATATATCAGAATCTTCATCTCTGGGTAACAAAGGCTCCTCCAGATAAGAATCAAACTCTGGCTTCTCATGTGTATCAGTGGTAACCTCAGACAAATACGCTTCAAATGAATCGATACCCCCAAGAAGCTTTTTTGTTGCTGCTCCCAACATTGATCCTGAAGATGACGATTTGCTTCCACTTGCACTGTTGCTGGATTTGGCATTTGAGGATCCTTCCTTATACACCTTTTCAAATTCACACATGGTCTTTCGAATTTTATCCTTCTCTATGTTAGCATTTTCTCCATAAAACTGATCATAGTAGAAGTCAATYARTCTAAATTTGAATCTTGGATCCARRATGATAGCAATTGAAAAMACCACATGAACGTCCTCCCAATATTTATTGTACTTTGCAATCATGCTAAGAGCTATCTCTACTATTTCAATATATTCGGAATCAAGCCATGCATTCATTTGTAGTCTAATGTGACAAATAAACATGAAAATCGTGTTTTCAGTTAGGTATTTGGTAGCAGAAAACATATTAGTCAAATCATAGAAGAATTCTAACTTCTCGCAAATCTCACCAGCAAGCAGCCAATCATGGTCAGTAGGCACAGTCTTATATGATGAATCACGTTGTTTCAAACGAGGAAAGACGTTCTTATAAACCAATGCAGAACTGAGCATGAAATAAGTAGAATTCCATCTAGTTTTCACATCATGAGCAAGCTTTTTAGTACATCTAACGTGCAATTGTCGTGCCGTCTCTTCAGATTTTTCAACTCTTTTTGGTGTTGCAGTTCAATAATAAACACTATCTCTAATTCTCTCAATGCTATCTCCAAGTACATCCATACCATCCTTAACTATCAAATTTAGTATATGAGCAGCACAACGCATGTGTAAAGACTCCCCACCCAACAACAATGAATCAGGAGAAAACTTGTTCAACATTATTGATAGCATGGAAACTAGAGAATCATTTGTGCTACAATTGTCCAATGTCAAAGTAGACAACTTATTGTCAATATTCCAATCCAACAAGCAGTCAAATAATGCATCACAAATAGTTTGAGCCATGTGTGGACAAGGAACATACATAAACCTAAATTTTAAGAAAATATCAAGAAATCAGATATGGTCGTCAAGATTTCGTCAACCTAAAAATTAAACAAATAATCACATAAATAATAAATTAGAAGATATTTTTTTTTTCACTTACCAAATACCACGCCTTTAGCTAACTACATTTTATAAATAAGAGAGAATATGGAAAAAGTAAGTACCTCATAATTTTGCTTTGCAAACTCCAAGTATTATCAATAAAGTGCGCAGTTACTGCCATGTACCCTTCTTTTGATTATTAGAAGTCCACATGTCCGTATTGATTGCAATTCTGCTCTTGTTACCTTCCAACAAAGACATTATTTTACTCTTATCTTCACTAAATATCTTCATAATATCAGAGCGCAGTGTATTCCTTGATATTGGCTTGAAAAGAGGCTGTATTGTATTTAAAAATATCCTGAAGGCCTTATGCTCAACCATGAAAAGTGGATACTCATGCATAATGATCATATATGCAAGATGGAGTCTAGCTAGCTCAGCATCAAATTTGTGGTTCTTCGATTGAGTTTTTCCATCAATGCCTTTGCTTGCGTTCAACAAACATTGCTTTATATCATTTGTCACATTGCTCCTTGCTGGACATCGTTTGATATGCTCTCTTAAGTGGTTCGTTCCATTTCTACTATGCGCAAACGACTTCTTGTGGCAATGATGACAATCTGCTACCCATGCCCCATCAATCTTCTGCTTTTCAAAATGATCCCAAACTATAGATTTTAATTTTCTCTTCCGAGTACCATCCACTTCAACAACGTCATCAATATGATCAACAGATTCTCCACCTGGTATTGAGCTTTGGGTTTGTGTACCATCGAGTGGTGTAGAGCCTGTCTGTGACGGTCGAATAACAGCATTGTCGTGAGGAGTAGTGCCATCATTACCAGATTGTTGTGTGTGTGTTGTATTTGCTGAGCCGGAAGGTGTAGATGTATTCATTTAAACAGAGAAAAAGATATAAATGTGTAAATGATCATATCCAACAAAGAACATGACACACACACATATTATCACAAGTAGTCTTGTAACAACTGAAACTAATGCATTTTTTAGAAAAGTAAATACTTAAATAAAAACTAAAGGAAGGAACCATAAAATAAAAGAACTAAACTAAGAACCAGATTATTTCATAAACTTAGTTCAATTACTACTAAATCTAAGAACCGTTCTTCTTCAGCACCTCAAAAATCAAATAAAAAAGAAAACTTATATAAAAAGTTATATACATAAATTATTGCCAGATCCAACAAAGACATGACACAACCATAAGTACTCTTGTGACAACTGAAATTAAAGCATATTCTAAAAGTGTAAACACTTATAAAAACTAAAGAAAGAACCATCAGATCAATGAAATAAATTAAGAACTAGATTAAGTAGTAAGTAGTGTCTGGTGCATAGATCTTGACAACTTCATAGTCATAAACTTGATAAATCAATAAAAAAAGGTTTCACACATAAGATCTATCTGACACAAATACTAATGAAGCTCAGGAAAAAAAATGAGGGAACATGACCAACCAAGTATAAAAATGAAACTTATTTATTCCCAAAATGAATGTTACACAAACAAATCCATGTGTAAATAGCCAGAATGGTTAGCACTGACTAAACAAAGATACAGAAATTGAAGAATAAGAAAATAATGTTCACAGAGAGTTATTTCAACCTTATCACGGCGAATGAAGGCTGAAAGCAACACGAGATCTAACCACATTGTGCATATGGACATCAACGACAATTCCCAACACGATGACGATTATCTAATTTATTTCCATTTTAGATAAATTAAAACCCATACAAAATGCAAAATGCAAAACAAATCTATAACAATTCAATTCACAAAAACTAAATTTCAATGCACTGTCAAACAAAATCTCACTGCATTCAGTTTCAGCTCGCCGCTCATCGGCCAAAAGAATGAAGACATGGCAACCAATTTATGTACAAATAAATTAAAATTGATTTTCAGATGCAGCAAATGTCAAACCAATGGTTTGATTTATGAGGGCTCCACACAATCTCTCTTAAAATTTTCAGATGTAGCAAATTGATTTTTCAGATGCAGCAACATACAACATAGAACCTATGCAAATGATTATACTTAAATGCTGATAAATTAATTAATCTAAAGCAAAAAAGAACATGCAACCTACAAGAAATCATCGACAGATAAACGCACGCTAAATTTGTACCAATTGATGGGAGCGGGGCCGCAGTGATGAATTAAAAAACTGAAGACTGAAGAGGAGAGGAATGGTGTGCGAGAGATCTTCGGAGAAAGCCTGCGGCGGCGGGGGTGGGGCGGTTGTGCGAGAAATCTACGGACAAAGCC
Organism: Phtheirospermum japonicum; assembly: GCA_014905375.1. Taxonomy (NCBI): domain Eukaryota; kingdom Viridiplantae; phylum Streptophyta; class Magnoliopsida; order Lamiales; family Orobanchaceae; genus Phtheirospermum; species Phtheirospermum japonicum. The sequence goes on along the minus strand of BMAC01000357.1, from coordinate 1,021,346 downwards.
TGTGGGCAGTGGGGGCGGAGTGGTTGTGCGAGAGATCCGCGGACAAAGCCTGCGGGCGGCGGAAGCGGGCCCGTTGTGCGAGAAATCTGCAGAGAAAGCCTGCGGGCGGCGAAAGCGGGCCCGTTGTGCGAGAGCTCTGCGGAGAAATCCTGCGGGCGGGCGGCGGTGGTGAGTGAGAATGGAATGAAAACCCTAATGCGATCCCAATTTCCAAGCCCGTATCTCAGTATCTAATCTGTTTCTTTTTTCTATTTTTTTTATTTGTTTATTAGAATTAATTTAGATAAACTTTATTATAATTATTATATATTTATTATACATTTAAATTCATAACATATTTTGGGTAGGGTACGGGTAGGGTGCGGGTAATCGGGTAGGGTACGGGTAAGGTACACATTAAAGTATAATCGGGTAATCGGGTAGGGTAACGGGTATACAACTCGTACCCGTACCCGGTACTGTAGCTAGCGGGCAGTACCCTCACCCGACCCAGTACCCGATTTTTGAGGGTAATACCCTACCCGATTAGTCGGGTACCCGTCGGGTAAAATTGACAGCCCTAAGTATTAATTTGGGTTGATTTGGTTCAAGGTTTTCTTCAAATATGGGTTCAAGCCAATATTATTTGGATTTTAATTCGAGAATTTAGTTTTTTATCACTTTTTCAGGTCGATTAGAGATGGTAGTATTTTAATGTCGATTAGAGACGGTAGTATTTTAATTTTCAATAGTATTTGGGTTTTAATTTGAGAATTTAGGTTTTTGCCACGTTTTAGGCCAATAGAGTTGGTAGTAGGTTTTAGAATTTTACAACTGAATACGAAAGTGGCGGTTTTCTTCAGATGAGTGTTCGTATATTTATAAATTTCTTATAGGGATCGTATTTTTTAAATATTTATTTTTTAAATAGGTAGTTTTATAAATTCTCCTAACTATTATCAAACCCTTTCTATTTTTGTTATGTGATCGGGCCCAATTGTTAACCATCAAGTCCAAGACTTAGATATTCAACCCTCCAAATAGTAAGCCCAAAAGTGCCCATGACTTTATGGCCAAAACAAGAAATCTTAGCCCAGCAATTAATGGCCCAAATACAGAACCCTACCAATCTTTGCTTTCTTCTTCACGAGGAACAGCCGCCATGGACGAAGAAGCAGCAAAGCTCAAGGCTACAGCTCCGTTCACCACCACCGCCCGTCTGCCATTAACAAACACCTGCAAAAATCAAAAGCTTCACCACCACGAAGCCGGTCGTCGCTACCATATTAGTTCACGGCCAGCAAGCCGGAAACCGGCGTCGCCGACCATTGCCTTGACGCCGAACCGAGCAGTACAATAGGCCGCCGTGTTCACCATCGATTGCTATGGCCAATCTCGCCACAGCTGTGGGCCTCCGCCGTAGTTACTCCAATGTCAAATCCGCACTCACATCCGCCGGCCACCTCCTTTCGATCACCGCCACATGTGGCGCCTCTGTACATACCCGCGAAGAGGCGTGGCTCCGGCAGAAGGCCGGCCAACGTAACCGGCTTAGCCAGAGCATCACCGATGAAGATCTCGAAGAACTCAAAGCCTAGAACGGGCTTGGCTTCGGCTCCGCGTCGTCGTCACCTAGCCGTTGCTGCTGCTTTTTTTGTCCGACGCGGGGAGAAGAAGCCACGCCTGCAACCGTCATGGTTGTCGCCGTTTTCCAACCACCGATTGTCGGAGCCGCTGTCGAGGAGTAGAGAGGAAATCGGCCAATTTTCTTCAATTTCAAGAAAACAGGAATTCCTATGGATTTGGGTCTTTTGATAATATTGGAATTGGTTTGCCGTTTGCAGAGATTATGGGATCAAGTCGCATGGGATTCGCCGGAGCTGCCCAGTTTTTTTTTTTTTTGTTCATACGTCAGATTCAATTATTCAAATTGCAACCAAAATTCCAAAATTAGTATCGCAGATAAATCACGAATAAGAATCTTAAACTATTGGGTAAACAATAATATATTGCGATAATATCGGAGAATAATTGAACTAACAGATCTAACGCAATCGAGTAAATATATTATATATAACCATAATAAATATATAATATAATTAAATAACGAAACGAAAGGAAAAGTTAACCGTCGAGGCGAGCGAACTCTTTCCTTAAGATTCTTATTGTCCCGTACTACGTGTTCACGGTTTGATAGCAATGAACCTCCCAAGATACAACGGCGGACGGAGGTGGACGGAGTAGAGCGAACTCTTTTCTTAAGATTCTTATTGTCTCGTACTATGTGCTCACAGTTTGATAGCAATGAACCTCCCAAGATACAACGACGAACGGAGTTAGATGAAGGAGACGATCCAGTCAACCTGGCGAACGAGAATTGGGCAGACAATTGAGCAAAACCATAACTGCAGGTTATATGATGCGTGAGGCAGGTAGGATCTTTCCTTAAGATCCTTATTGTCCCGTACTACGTGCTCACGGTTTGATAGCAATGAACCTCCCAAGATACAATGACGAACGGAGCTAGACGGAGCAGACGATCCAGACAACCTGACAAACGAGAATTGGGCAGACAACTGAGCAAAACTCTAACTGCAGGCTATATGATGCGTGAGGCAGGTAGGAAAGGTAGGATTATGATATGTATGTCAGAGCTCTCTTATAAACATAATTTGAATTTGATGTATGTGTTGTGTATCTACACTATGTGGGAGTTGGTATTTATAGATATGAGGGAGAGGTAGGAAATTTAATTCCTAATACAAGACAATCCCCTTATCTTGGTCAATAAGTAAGACTTAGAACCTTTCAGAAAAGGCTCAAACTAATTAAAGCCCAAACAATTAAATAGTTTACGATCCACCATCTCTAATAATTCGATTTTCATAAAATAATGAATAACATTCATATATCGGACATTTCCTATCTACTTAGGAAATTTCTCACCCTTATTACTTTTCAAATGCCCAACCTTGGTCATTGACTTTTCACTCTCACTCAAATACGGATTTGTGAAAGTAAATATACCACAATTATCTACCCGAAATGCAGATTAATAATTTGATGTCCGTTTACGCAATTAACGACCCGTCTACATTTGGAATATTTGGTCAAAGCCAACATATATAATTTTACCAAATCCAATATCCCCAACAATATGTGTGTGTGTGTGTGTTGCATATAAATATATGGGGCTTTTACCAATTAGGCCAAAAGTAAAGAACCATATTCCATTCCATTTAGGCCATACGTCTTTTTAAATATTTTTTATATTTAACTCATATACATACATTACAAATTACCTAGAACTAAATTAATACAAGCCATCTTCTACAAATCCCGCAAAGATTATATGCACACAAACGTTTATTCTCCGATTCGATGTACGGTTACACATGCAATTATAATTCACACCATTTCCAAAATACAATTCATTCGATGTACGGTTACACATGCAATTACAATTCACACCATTTCCAAAATACAATTCACACGGTTTCCATCGGGGCAGTTCGAATTTCATACTTTCCTTTAAAATTTCATACTAATAAAATTTCGTACTAATTTAACGAGATATGAGAATTTCATACGAATTTGAAAAGACCTTGATTTATCCTTTTAGGATATGATTGAGTTTCTTTTGTAGAATTTAATTTCATACTCTCTTCTTATAAATCTTCATACTTAGTTTTTAGTTAACGGGAATAATTGAATTTCATACATATTTTTGAAGAATTTCATACTTGTTTCTATGAATTTTTAGAATTTCATAAAATTTCATCCCCACACAATTTTATGAAATTCTAAAAATTCATAGAAATAAATATGAAATTCTTAAAAAATATGTATGAAATTCAATCATGCCCGTTAACAAAACAAAAGTATGAAAATCTATAAGAAGAGAGTATGGAATTAAATTTTATGAAATGAACTAAATCATATTCACTCACATATTAAAAGGACCATTCAAATCCCGTTAAATTACCAAATCAAATCCCGTTAAATTAGTATGGAATTCTAAAAGGCTTATTTTGAGTTCGAAATTAATTAGTATGAAATTTTATTTTGAGTTCGAAATTTGTGAGATGATGGTGAAAAGCAACTTATAGGAGTCGGGATGTGAAAATAAATTTGAAACATAATTATCAAAGTAATCAGTCTTCATTGTTCGAAATTTGTGAGATGATGGTGAAAAGCGACTTACAAGAGTCGGGATGTGAAAATAAATTTGAAACATAATTATCAGAGTAATCGGTCTTCATTTTCCACGCAGAACGAAAAATTCGTTCGCCGGGTTGCCTGGGTCGACTGCTCCGCCCACCTCCGTTCGTCGTTGTATCTTGGGAGATTCATTGCCATTCAACCGCGAGCACGTAGTACGGGGCAATAAGAATCTTAAGGAAAGAGTTCGCTCGCCTTCTGAGGGAAAAGGTATCGTGAATTTATTAAGGGGTGATACAGTCCATTCCTATCTACCATTTATTAATTAATAATATTAATTTGGCCTATATGGGACAAAACTAATTAAAAGAATTAAATGGTACTAATTAAAAGAATTAAATGGTAGATACAAGTTTGATTTTGTCACTAAATGGTAATTTCTCCTAAATATATATTACATATTTTGATAGTCTAAATATATGGGATAGTTTTGAATATATATAAAATAATTGTAATACTCTTTTATATAACAATATATATATATATATATATATATATATATATATATATATATATATATATAT
>BMAC01000357.1:973984-1015747 GCA_014905375.1 Phtheirospermum japonicum | reverse complement strand
ATTTATTAGAGACTGGTACAATGCGATACGGGCATCTTTTGAATTTCTAACTATGTAACTAATAATTATTAATAAATTTAATCTAAATATTAAAATATAGAATTACTTAATATTATTATTATTATTATTATTATTGTTATTATTATTATTATTATTATTATTATTAGACATTAGACACAGGTTGAGATTGTGATATCTTTTGAATTTTTTCTACATATGTAAATAAAATTATTAATATATTTAATTCAAATATTAAAATATAAAATTACTTAATAATAACAATGATTAAAAAAGATTTGGCATGTACAAGACACTAATTGAGAATACATCCTTTGAATTCTTTATTTTAAATTTAAAACTCTATAATTATCACAAATATTCTTTATATTTCTCTTTTTGATAAATCTCATGCAATACACAGGTATTAAGCTATTATAACAAAGATTATGTACAATTTTCCTAACCTATGTGTCTGCTTCGCATGCTTCATTTAGAGAATAATAAAATTTTGTGCTTCGATTGCTTATATGTCATCTGAACCTAATATCTACCTAATTAATATTTCCTTTTATTATATTTTTCTTATTTAATCTTCTCCTTTTATTATATATTGCCTAACTTGATATATTTATTTTATTATATATCTTTTCATATTAAATACTTTTTTTATTTAATTCAAATTTTTTTATTCTCCTAATATAAAATATAATAAGTCATATATAATCAGTACAAAAATCTAAAGCAGTATCTCAATTAAAAGACAGTTTATATGTGAGATAATCTTAATTAAAAAAAACTTGATTATGAAAATAGTTATATAAGTTGTATTTATTATAAAAGTTGAGATAATTTTTATTTTTGGAATTTTAAATATTCTATATAGGTAGAATTACGAGTTATTTTCAATATTTTAGTATGTGACTAAATATTAGTAATGAATTCAATTTAAATATAAAGATTTATATAATAATAATTAATAAATATTGATTAGACATTTGAACAATGCGACACGGGTTGCGAGTATGTCATCTTTTGAATTTTTCTAACCATGTAACTAATAATTATTAACTATTTTAATCTAAATATTAAAATATAAAATTATTTATAAATAATCAATTAATAGAGATTAGACACAATTTAAAAATGTGTCATCTTTTGAATTTGTGAAGTATGTAAATAAGATTATTAATAAATTTAATTTAAATATTAAAATATAAAATTATTCAATAATAACAATAATTAATAAATAGATTTGATACGTACAAGACACGAATTAATAAATACATCATCTAAATTTTTTTATTTTAGATTTAGAACGCTGTAATTATTACAAATATTTTTTATATTTCTCTTTTGATAAATCCCGTGTAATACACAGGTGTTAAACTAGTAATTTATATATTTATAAAATAATTATATATAAATATAATATATAACAAAAGAATTCAAATAACAGTACCAATTTTTGTAAATTTCTCTAACTTTTTCTTTGTTATTGTCTAAACAACATATTATTATATTAATTTAATGTATATAATATGGTTTTCGACACATATTATGATATTGTGATACACTTTTAAATAGTATTATATATTTATAATATAATAAATTTATATTTATAAATAATCAAAATATAATCATTTATATAAATATAATTTATAACTTTAATTAATATATGTATTGTATATAAAAAAAATCAAAATAAATTATTTTTGTCCACTTTGCAAAAAATAACCATGATATTGTCCATTATCAAAATAATTTATAATATTAACTAATATATCATAGTTTAGTTACATCACACTTAGTTGACCCAATGACAATACATCTTTATCACCTAAGATTGGAGAACAAATTAAAATAATATAAATATTGAGTTTTCATCTTAAAGTTTTATATATGGCTGGCAAATCGGTTGTGTCGGGCTCTTATCGGGCCGGCACGATAAGGCACGACACAATCACACGGCACCATAAGCTTATCGGGCCTAAAATCTAAATGCGAACATGACACGATAAAAACACGAAAAGTACAACACGCTACTGTTTCGGGGTAAAAAAGTATGAAGTCACCGTAACACATCGTAATATCAGCTTAAAGCTCAGGATCGGCTTTTCAGCTCGTAGGCACAGTCTAAAAGCTCATGGCTAAGGCTCTATACCAGTTGTTCAAAAAGAGCTCAGGGCTCTAGATCAGTGTAAAATAACAAAAGAGGTTTTCTAGGGCGCCAGACCTATTTCAGGATGATAAGGTGCCAACAAATCAAGGAACCACCAATGGGGTCAGATTCATATACTCAGGATAAGATCTATGTGCTTAATTTAGGGTTGTGTATATAGCTCGAGGTCTCCGGTCCAGATCGAGATCACTTAGTAGAGCTCGGGGCTCCGACTCAAGGCAGGGTAATGGAAGGAAGAATCTAGAAGGGTGACGTGGCATAACAGCCATGATTTCATGGAAACCCTAAAAAAGTACACCTATAAATAGATAATCACAGAATTACAGAAAGGTAACATATTCTTTAATCAAGCATTTACTCTGCCAAATTCTCTCCATACGCTAACTCAAGCATCGGAGGGGGTTCACCGGAAAATCCTTCTGGTCCCCGTCTAACATTTGTCTATGAGCACAGGTTTCTTTCCTTTTAGAGATTGAGTATCATTTCTGGAGATTGGAGGTTGTTTGTTTGGACCTTATTTTCAGGTGGCAAACAATTGGTGCCGTCTGTGGGAAATCAGTTTTAAGACGTGAGTATCCGGTTGCAAGAATGGAAGAGCTACGACGAAATCTCGCGGAGGACTTGAATAAAACACCAGGGTCGCGCACGACAGGGAAAGATGTGGAAGGAGCGGGTGTTCCACAGAACGCACCCCCAGATCCCGTTGTGCAAAACCCCAACCCAACACCTGGTACAGGATTCTCATCAAGCCCAAGAGCAAACCCGTTGGGATCGCTGTTTTTGGAACAATTGTCAGGGGTTATCACGCGAGCTGTAGAGGAAGCAGTGGACAAGAGATTAGCTAGCATGGGTACATCACCATCAGCACCACCTCGGAGAAATAATCTGGCGGAAGAAAATATAGCAAAGATGGTCCACGGCTCAGGAACGCCAGATGATGAGAGTACAGTTGTGTTAACTGATGACACATTCATCAAGAACGCTTCCGACTTACCAGAGGTGGTAGAAGGCCTGCACAAGGAGTTGAGATAGCTAAAAAGGAAATTGGCGAGCCGTGCCCCCCAGCAAGAGCTCGTCGGGCGACCTCATTTGCGGAGGAGGTCCTGAGGGATGCTCTACCTATCGGTTACCAGTCGATGGGATTCAAGTACGATGGTACTTCAGACCCGCTCGACCATTTGTGTAGGTATGAAAATTCAGCGACAGTATACAGATTCTCGGATGCGTTAATGTGTAGAGTCTTCCCCACTACCTTTACCAAGTTGGTACAACTCTGGTTCAGTTAGCTACCGCCAGGATCGATACACAATTTTGAGGAGTTCAGTGCAGCTCTCCTGCATCGGTTCTCTAGTTGCAGGAAATACCAAAGAATGGCGCTCGAGCTATTCAACATTCAGCAGAAGGAGCGATAAAGCTTAAGGGTTTACATAAATCGGCTTACTACGGCTAAGTTGGAGGTACCATCACCCTCAGAAGAGACACTGATGAACGCACTGGCCCAGGGTCTGAAGAAGGGAGATTTCTTCCAATCTCTGGTGGTGGAATCACCAAGTAGCTTTGGGGACCTTTTAGCTCGAGCTGAGAAACTCATCAACCTGGAAGAAGCCTTGCTAGTAAAGGACGAGGTCGACAAACGTAGGGATAGAGGAGAAGAGTTCGATAAGAGGAAGGAGAAGGGGGAAGACAGGGGATCAGGTAAGAAACCTAGATCTGAACTGGGAATTAGTAAAGCACTAATAGATCGGTATACACCTCTGGCTCTCCCGCAGGATGAGGTTTTTGTAGCAATCGAGCGCCGACTAGATTTGAAATGGCCACTAACGTATTTGACAACTCCTTGAAGGGAAAAGTCTGACAAGTTTTGTCGTTTCTATAATGATTATGGGCACACTAAAGAGCAGTGTACTCACCTGAGAGATGAGATAGAGAGGCTCATTCTGGAAGGGCATCTGAAGGAGTTCGTATACACAGAGCGAAGTAAGAGCAAGATGACCTTTAAGAAAGGAGGGAGACAATTTTTGCCAGCTCGTAGGCTGGAGCCTAGGAACGAGGAAAAATAGAAGGATCCCCCGAGGAGGGGGGGTGATTAACATGATTGTAGGAGGACCCGGAGACGGTGATTCAAATAGGTTGAGAAAGGGTACGTCAGAGCAGCTGACCTAGAAAGAAGGAAAGGACTTGAGATTGGGCAGGTAGCAGACAACCCTGTCATACACTTCGGGCCCCAAGATGTAAGGGAGGTCTTGAGACCACATGCAGACGCTTTGGTGATTAGGGCGATGATAGCTAATTATGAAGTAGGTCGCATTTTTGTCGATACAGGAAGCTCGACTGACATCTTATTTTTGGATTGTCTAGAGAGAATGGATCTGGAGGAAAAGTTGGAGCCAGTGGAGACCTCCCTCATCGGGTTTGCAGGAGGCACTATACAACCTTCGGGGTCAATAGTGCTTTTTGTCTCTTTGGGCGAAGCACAGTGTCGAAAAACTAAGATGATCCGTTTCCTGGTGGTAGACGCCCCTTCGGCGTATAATGCCATGCTGGGAAGGCCATCACTTAGTAGCTTCCAGGTAGTGGTGTCTATTTACCATTTGAAAATGAAGTTCCCTGTAAGGAGTGAAGTGGGAGAGGTCGGCAGTGACCAGTACACTTCGAGGAAGCTGTATGTGTAGAGTGTAAAGCAGGGGAAGAGAAAGGATGAGCTTGCTAAAGCGAACACCTTGGGGGTCCACACATTGTTAGACGAGTCAAAGGAGCATGTAGAACCAAATGAGATGTTTATGATGGTGGAAATAGTTCCTGGAGAAGCACACCGAACCGTGCGGATAGGAACTACCTTATCTCCAAAAATACTGAAAGAGTTGGTTGATTTCTTACGCAATAACGCGGATGTGTTCGCCTGGTCACCAAATGAATTAGTAGGGATCGACCCATTTGTAGCGGAGCATAGGCTCAACATCAACCCTTCGTTTACACCCGTCAAACAAAAGAAATGAGACTTCGGGGTTAAGAAGGAGGCTATTATTCGAGTGGAGGTGAACAAGCTGTTGGAAGCCAAGAACATCAAGGAAATTCAATTCCCATAGTGGTTGTCCAACGTTGTTCTTGTCCCTAAAACAGAAGATAATTGGAGGATGTGCGTGGACTTCAAGTACCTGAACAAGGCTTGCCCTAAGGACCATTACCCCTTACCACGAATAGAGCTGGTAGACTCAACCTCGGGTTGTGAGCTCTTGAGCATGATAGACGCCTCCTAAGGCTATCACCAGATAAAGATAGCAGTTGAAGATCAAAAGTGGGTCAGTTTCATCACACCTTTCGGCACCTACTGTTACGTGGTAATGCCTTTCGGCCTTAAGAATGCAGGAGCCATGTACAAAAGACTGGTAGACAGGATGTTCTCCCAGCAACTGGGAAGAAACACAGAAGTATATGTGGATGATATGCTCGTAAAGAGCGCTAAGCCGGGATCACATGTGCATGATATAGCGAAAACCTTTCAGACGTTGAGAAAGTATCGGATGAATTTGAGCCCGAAGAAATGTGCATTTGGGGTTAGGTCAGGGAAATTTTTAGGGTATATGGTCACCGAGAGAGGAATTGAGGCCAATCCCGAGAAGACTCAGGCTATCATTAACATGGCCCCTCCTAAGAATGTGAAAGAGGTTCAACGCCTAATGGGACGTTTGGCAGCATTGAATAGATTTATCTCACGAGCTGCGGAGCGTAGCCTCCCTTTCTTCAGAGTGTTGAAAAAGACTCCAGTTTTTTGATGAGGTGATGAGTGTCAGAAGGCCTTCGAGGAGCTCAAGGCTTATTTATCTGAGATGTCACTTCTTACGAAACCAAACCCAGGAGAAACATTATACCTATATATGTCTATAGGAGAATCTGCGGTGAGCACGGTGTTGGTTAAAGAGGAAGGGAAAAAGCAAGCTCCGATGTACTATGTCAGCAAAGCACTCAAATGAGCTGAGCTCAGGTATGCTGAGATCGAGAAAGGAGCTCTAGCCCTGGTAGTTACATCCAGATGGCTGAGACCGTATTTTTCTGCCCACAAAATAGTAGTCAGAACCAACCTCCCTTTGAAATCAGTCCTAAGTAAGCCGGATACATCGGGGAGACTCATCAAGTGGGTGATCGAGATAGGCGAATTTGAAATTGAATTCCAGAATCGTGTGGTTGTCAAAGCACAAGCCCCAGCAGATTTTCTGTAAGAAATGACCCGACCTCAGGAGATAAAGGGTCAGTCGACGATCTTTGTTGATGGATCGGCAGGACAAGCCGGATGTGGGGTAGGAATAGTGTTGATTAGCCCAGAAGGGGACGAAACAGAGTACGCGGTCAGATTAAATTCTTGATCATCTAACAATGAGGCAGAGTATGAGGCGTGCATAAGAGGAATACAAATGGATATGGAATTAGGAGCCAAAAGGATATCGGTACATTTAGACTCGCGGTTGGTCTACAAGCAAACCAACAGGGAGTTCGAGGTTTGGGAGGATCGAATGTAGAAATATGTCGACAAGTTCAAGAAATGTCGGGAGAAGCTTGAGCACTTAGAGATGATACAGATCCCAAGACAGGAGAACGCGGATTACCTGGCAAAGGTAGCAAGCTCGGTAGTTGATTCTAAGGAAAGACAAATAACTCTCTTGATGACATCTGAGGGGGTGACATGAGATGCCATAGACGAGCTCATAGAGGAGGGGATTGGCAGGCAGAGATAAAGGCATACTTGGAAAGGGGTGCCTTGCCTAAAGATCGAAGCATGGCAGCCAGGCTCAAAATACGAGCTGCTCGATTTTGTCTGATAAGAGGAAAATTATACAAAAGAGGATTCGGAATGCCTCTCCTTAAATGCTTGGGGATAAAGGAAATTGAGCAGGTGCTTAAAGAAATGCATGAAGGATGTTGTGGCAACCATATGGGTGCTCGAGCTCTAGCCGAGAAAATCTTGAGGGTGGGATACTGAAATGTAGTTTTTCGTGGTTTTAGAAATAAAAGGTTCTATTGGCTTGGTTTTATCGAAATTCGATTCGATTGAGAGATTTAATGTGTTTCAAGCTTTGAAAAGTAAAAGGAAAATGAAAATACAGCAGTTAAATTAACTAAACTAAGCTAGAAATTGAAATTGCATGTTGGTAGAATGCCTCGTCGTATGCCTCAATATGTAAATGCAAAGCAATAATGAAAATAAGTAAGAAAATGCAATGTTTCACCAAGTACAAGCATGCATGAACAAGGTATAACTATGCATAAAATCCTAAATAATGCAAATAAGTAGAAATTGAAAGCATGGATGTAAAGAGCAAGAAAAGTTAACATGAAAGTTTAAAACTTTAAGGAAAATAACAAGCAACAACCTAAAACTATGCATGAAAATAAAATTGCAAATAAAGCATAGCAAAATCTCAAAATCAAGACGATTCAAGACCCGATCTATGATCTAGATGTGTCACTCATCTAGATTTCATATCCAATTCTTAAGATCTAACATGAATTCAAGGTGCTAAGACAAAAGGCATAAAATGAAGAACAAGCATGGAAATGAAGAACAAAGAATGGAATTAAAGAATAAAACATTAAATTAAAAAGGAAACTTACTTGAATTAAGAAAGGAAGCAAAGCTTGAATGTAATTGCATCAAAAGTAACAATCCAACGGAGTATTTGGATTCTTTTTAGGCTTACAAACCCAAGGAGGTGCTTGAAATTAAATCTAATCTAGGAAAAGAAACTTCATCAAAGCTTGATATTAAATCTAAAACCTAAGGAAGAGAAAATAGATCTTAAAAACAAGAGAGAGGGTTTTTAATCCCAAGCCCATGCTTGGGTTGAGAGGAAAATGAGAGGTGTCCTTACAAAATGAGAGAAGTCTCCTATTTATACTATATTTAATTGGGTTTAAATGGTCCAGAATAGCCTTATAGGCTTGAAATTCTCGGGTTTGACCAAGCTTGACCTGGAGGCACCTTCACTTGGCTAGCCTTTTGGCACATTTTGGCTCGAGATGGCTCGACCATGGCCCGATGTGGCTCGGCCATGGCCGAGCCTGGGCGCTGCTGGGCGCAGGTGGCCAGCAGCTAGGGCCTGGGCGTGGGCTCTGGACTGGCGAGCGAGCTTGCGAGACATTGTGGGAGGATGGCGCGCTGCCTGCCGGGCGCTTTCGGCAACGTGCGGGCGCTGCCTACCGAGCGCTGTCGGCAGGCCTGGGCGGAAGCTGCCGGGCTGGGTGCGGACACTGGGTAACCCAGTGTGGGCAGTGTACCCAGTGTCAGCGGTGCAGTTTGGCGCGGAGATGACAAACGGATGGTCAAGAGATGGCCATCATTCCAGAATATTTTCCCCTTTTGAGCTCCTTTTTTGGCACAACTTTGGCAAGCCCTTGGCAAGGAGATGGCTTGATTTTTGGCCTCCTTACCTTAGTTTAAATTCAAATCATTAAACCACCTACTAAATGAGAATCTTCAACATAAAAACCCAAGAATTTCACCAACCTTAAATTAATTAAAACCATTTAACCCAATTAAACATAAAATCAAAAGAAGAACACAAGAACCCTAAAATAAGAAAAATAACCTAGAAAACAAAGCTAAACGACTCAAGAACCACTAAAAATAATATAAAACTTTAATTAAGAACACGAGAAAAATACAACAACTACATGCAAAATAACTACCCCACACTTATCGGTTTGTTCGTCCTCGAACAACGAAAAGGATCGAGAGTGTACATGCAATGAACATCGTGTAGAACGAGAGATCCTTGTACTTATCCTCAATAATATGATAATAGTATCAACATAGACTCTCTATCGTCAAACATTGCTCGTATTACTCTTTTTCAAATGCAAGCCAAATCGATGACTTCCTCTCAAATGGAGTTTTGAGGGTGTTCGCTCAATTCGCTCAAGTGTTTGTTATATGGGACGTGTATATGCTCGAGTCGGACAATGCATGCACCTCGAAAAGATTTCACAAATTGGAAACTCAACACTACTCATTGTACATGACCAAACAAGAATCGAAAGAGGTCTTTATTTCGGGTTGTAATGTTGGCTCTTTGGTAAGGTATGGAGTATATGGATATAGTGGCTAACACATGATCAAACGTGATCAATAACACACAAAATCCTAAATTCTAAATCCCGAACTTATAATTGCTTCTCCTTTCCCGAATTACAATACTCTCGTTCGAAACCCTTTCGTTCACTCACTCTTTTCCGACTTTTATTTCACAACTCTTAGAAGCTTTTTGAATTTGCTTCTTTTCACTAGTTTTAGCCTTTAAATTAGGCTTTTCACTTGAACGCACGCTTTATCACTTTTTGTGATTTGTGTTGGAGTATTTTTCTTTTTTTTCTTTTTTTTTTGTATAAGCAACTCAAAACCCGAAACCCACAATCGATCTCCCTCACATTTCTTGTCAACTAATCATAAACTCTCTCACCTCATAATTATGAAGATATAAGAGCTAAAATCGAGCTCGGCTAACAAGAAACGGGATATAGGCTCGAGGGGGCTCGTTTGGGATTTTTTTTAAGTAGTTTAAATGTATGGATATGGTCGGAACAAGGGTGATATATGTGCCTCGAGGTCATTTTCGAATTCAATCATGTACGAGCAAAATCAAACCTCCTCAATGCAATTTCCATAAATATGCAAGCAAGCCGATAAATCACACAAGGTTAATCACTAGTTTGCCACTGAATTTGGGAGCAAAATCCAAAGAGCTTTTAGAGCTTTGCAATCTTTTCACGAGAAAAATGTTGATTATATATATATAGGCGGGTTTGGACGAAGCACAAAAATTCAACCCCTCACACAAGAGGATATATACATGCAAAAACCCGACAAGTAAACTATTCAAACCTTCAAGTATGTGGAGTTGTTCAACAATGTAATAAACACACAAAAGACATAAAAATGACTCAACCATATAAATGCGCAAATAGTAAGCGTCACTTCACCAAGAATGCGTCACTTCGCCAAGGCTCGAGTTAAGAACAACAAATCATGCTTGACAAAAACTGGGACCCTAACCACCTACCCACCCCACACTTAAACCATGCGTTACCCGCATTTTAATGAAAACCAAGTAAAAGGAAGGGGAATAGAAACTTCCTTAACCGAGCGAGTTTGAGTCGATCTCGGTAGGGTCCACCTAGGCATCTAAGTAATCCAAGCAAAAATCAAGCATGTCTATTATCTCCCGGCTTCATGAACGCTACTAACTTATTAAATCGCCCAAGGTTGAAGTCGAAAAACCAAACCTAGAAAAGAAAATCACATAAAATTCAAAAACACAAGAAAATATGTACATAAACCCAAACAAAACAAAACTAAAGACCAAAAAGGACCAAAAGACAACTCGAACATATTTTTTTTGTTTTCAATTTTTCAAATGTTTTTTAGATTTTTATTTTAAGAAGGAAGAAAGAAGATAAATGAAATAAATTGCCTCCCAAGAAGCGCTTGTTTTACGTCATTAGCTCGATGTACTCCCTTTTGGTCAAGGTGGAAAGATAACTGGAGGGTCCACCAACACAATCTCCTCCTTGTCGGGAGGATCCACTCTTTGAAACATCTTTGGCGCATTGCATAGCTCATATAAGATCCGCCAAATAGAAACCGTTCCAAGCGGTCAATCGACACTCGTCTCGGCTAGGTCCTCGGGTGGAATGGTGGTTTTGAAGTGCCCCGATGACTCATCGAAAAAGAAAATAGAATATTGGCCGGCTAGCTTATCCATCATGTGGTCGATAAACAGGGGAGGGAAAAGATCTTTCTTTGTGGCCTCATGAAACTTCTTACACTCGATCAACATCCTCCAACCCGTTGAAGCCCTCGTGGCCAACAACCCTCCTTCTTCATCCTCAAAAACGAACATGCCGCTCGTCTTTGGTACCAAGTCAATGGGCTTCACCCACTTGCTCTCGAAAAGTACGAATATTAAGCCTTCCCACAACAACCTCCAAATCCCGGCTCTCACCATTTCTATACGGGGGCTAACTCCCTCAACAACTCGGGGTTCCCATCCAATAGCACTCTTAAGAATTTCAAGCACTTCAACCGTCCTCCCTTCTTCCTCTTCACCTTGATTTGAATTTTCCAAGATGGTAATCGGTTTGATCTCCTCTTCCTCCAAATAAGTATATGTTAGCTCGAATAAATCGCCGATCCCTTCAAGGTACTCTTCAAGCTCTTCAATCTTAGCATCACTAACCTCTACCTCCAAAAAGTCATCGTTGCCCTCAACGACCCATAAACACTCGTTGTCACATGAGTCTTGGGCACGTTAGATTACAACTAATCCATCGTTAAGAACAAGGGGCTCATCATCCACACAACCACCCTCAATATTGACGCCCGGGCCAACCTCCTCCTCATTGGTCTTTTCCTCCATATAAGCTCGCTCGACTATACCTTCGATCATGTCCATATATATCCGATTGATAATAGAATTTTTTGAAAGAGAAAGCAAAGTGAGGTCCACGGAGGTGGAATCGAGAGGAGTAAGAACACTCGAATTTGAAAACAACTCCTCCTCCGACGGCGAGATGACCTTATTATCACCCACCCCACACTTATCTAGGATAGTATCGAGTGAGTCCGACGCTACGGGAAAAGATTGCATAGCGAGCATGAGGGTCGGATCGGAGGGTGGGGTAGGATCATTCACCGGGACAAGTGGGCCCACGTGAGGAGTAACAAGAGGATTATGAGTCGGCGGTGGAGCAAAAGAAGGCATAGCACAAGTGGGTCCTGCATGATATCCCAGACCTCCATATATATCCTCCAAATGAGGCAACAACATATTGAACGAGAAAGTTAAAGGGTAAGAATCGGTAGTATGATCACACATTCCACACCATGCACATCCCGAAAAAGGTCGGTTAACATCCCTCATAGTATGGATGGGGGGGGCACTTTTTATATTGGAGCTCGGACCGCTAAATAACTCATAAGCCTCGAGATCTTTAACGGATAAAGTCGGTCATGCCGTAGAATACGTCGGTGGAGAATATATTGGCTTGGGAGGATGAAACATACCCACAAAGGGTCGATTAAAATCTCCCATAGTGCGGACAGGGGGAGCATCGGAGATCAAACCTCCAAAGTAGTCATAATCATCGAGAGGACGAGAATTGCCATATGGGCCGGTACTCGGATATCCACCACTCACATGGCCACTAGGAGTCATATTCGGCGTAGGAGTGAAATTATAACCGGGTGGGTCTCCATATGGGTCGGGATTCGGGCTCGGCATATTCGGATAATTCTGTGGAGCACCATAGCCATACGAGTCGGAAGTCGGGGCTTGCAAAATCGGATAGGAATATGGAGCTTGCACGTTCGGATAGGAATCTGGAGCTCCATAACCACCCAAGGAACCATTCWYGCCCGAGAAACTATCAAACCCGACATGGTTTGCACCATGCCCTCCCACGCCGGGTTGCCCATAACCAAAACTACCATTGGCAACGTGGTTTGCACCATGCCCTCCCACGTTGCCAAGGCCATTATACATCATTCCATTCCCGACATGGTTTGCACAATGCCCTCCCATGCCGGGAATGTACCCTCCATTGTAATAAGGACCTTGCATACTCAATGAAATCGCCAAATAAAAAGGAAAGCTAAACACACAACGAAACGACAATTAAATCGAAGGCCTTAACCAAGCCGTGACGCAACGGCGCCATTTTGAAGTGTAGTTTTTCGTGGTTTTAGAAATAAAAGGTTCTGTTGGCTTGGTTTTATCGAAATCCGATTCGATTGAGAGATTCAATGTGTTTCAAGCTTTTAAAAGTAAAAGGAAAATGAAAATAAAGCAGTTAAACTAACTAAACTAAGTTAGAAATTGAAATTACATGTTGGTAGAATGCCTCGTCGTATGCCTCAATATGTAAATGCAAAGCAATAATGAAAATAAGTAAGAAAACGCAATGTTTCACCAAGTACAAGCATGCATGCACAAGGTACAACTATGCATAAAATCCTAAATAACGCAAATAAGCAAAAATTGAAAGCATGGATGTAAAGAGCAAGAAAAGTTAACATGAAAGTTTAAAAATTTAAGGAAAATAACAAGCAACAAAGAGTAGATCTAAGATTTAACCTAAACCTATGCATGAAAATAAAATTGCAAATAAAGCATAGCAAAATCTCAAAATCAAGACGATCCAAGACCCGATCTATGATCTAGATGTGTCACTCATCTAGATTCCATAACCAATTCTTAAGATATAACATGAATTCAAGGTGCTAAGACAAAAAGCATAAAATGAAGAATAAGCATGGAAATAAAGAACAAAGCATGGAAATAAAGCATAAAATATGAAATTAAAAGAAAACTTACTTGAATTAAGAAAGGAAGCAAAGCTTGAATGTAACTTCAATCAAAAGTAACAATCCAAGGAGTATTTGGATTCTTCTTAGGCTTACAAACCCAATGAGGTGCTTGAAATTAAATCTAAATCTAGGAAAGAAAATTACATCAAAGTTTGAAATTAAATCTAAAACCTAAGAAGAGAGAAAAATAGATCTTAAAAACTAGAGAGAGGATTTTTAATCCCAAACCCAAGCTTGGGTTGGGAGGAGGTGAGAGGTGTCCTTACAAAATGAGAGAAGTCTCCTATTTATACTATATTTAATTGGGTTTAAATGGACCAAAATAGCCTTAGAGGCTTGAAATTCCCGGGTTTGACCAAGTTTGACCCAGAGGCACCTTCCTAGCCACTTGGATAGCCTTTTGGCACATTTTGGCTCGATTTGGCTCGACATGGCTCGACCATGGCCCGATGTGGCTCGGTCATTGGCCCGAGCCTGGGCGCTGCTGGGCGCAGGTGGCCAGCAGCTAGGGCCTGGGCGTGGGGCATCTGGACTGGCGAGCGAGCTTGCGAGACATTGTGGGAGATGGCGCGCTGCCTGGCCGGGCGCTTTCCGGCAACGTGCGGGCGCTGCCTACGAGCGCTGTCGGCAGGCCTGGGCGGAAGCTGCCGGGCTGGGTGCGGACACTGGGTAACCCAGTGTGGGCAGTGTACCCAGTGTCGGCGGTGCAGTTTGGCGCGGAGATGGCGAACGGATGGCCAAGAGATGGCCATCATTTCAGAATGTTTTCCCCTTTTGAGCTCCTTTTTTTGGCACAACTTTGGCAAGCCCTTGGCAAGGAGATGGCTTGATTTTTGGCCTCCATACCTTAGTTTAAATTCAAGTCATTAAACCACCTAAATGAGAATTTTTAACATAAAAACCCAAGAATTTCACCAACCTTAAATTAATTAAAACCATTTAACTCAATTAAACATAAAATCAAAAGAAGAACACAAAAACCCTAAAATAAGAAAAATAACCTAGAAAACAAAGCTAAACGACACAAGAACCACTAAAAATAATATAAAACCCTAATTAAGAACACGAGAAAAAAACAACAATTACATGCAAAACAACTACCCCACACTTATCGGTTTGTTCGTCCTCGAACAACGAAATGGATCGAGAGTGTACGTGTAATGAACATTGTGTAAATTGAGAAATTCTCGGGCTTATTGATGACTTCCTCTCAAATGGAGTTTTGAGGGTGTTCGCTCAAGTGTTTGTTTTATGGGACGTGTATATGCTCGAGTCGGACAATGCATGCACCTCGACAAGATTTCACAAATTAGAAACTCAACACTGCTCATTGTACATGACCAAACAAGAATCGAAAGAGGTCTTTATTTCGGGTTGTAATGTTGGCTCTTTGGTAAGATATGGAGTATATGGATATAGTGGCTAACACACGATCAAACGTGATCAATAACACACAAAATCCTAACTTCTAAAACCCGAACTTATAATTGCTTCTCCTTTCCCGAATTACCAAACTCTCGTTCGAAACCCTTTCGTTCACTCACTCTTTTCCGACTTTTATTTCACAACACTTAGAAGCTTTTTGAATTTGCTTCTTTTCACTAATTTTAGCCTTTAAATTAGGCTTTTCACTTGAACGCACGCTTTATCACTTTTCGTGATTTGTGTTGGAGTATTTTTCTTTTTTTTTCTTTTTTTTGTATAAGCAACTCAAAACTCGAAACCCACAATCGATTTTCCTCACATTATTTGTCAAATAATCATACACTCTCTCACCTCATAATTATGAAGATATAAGAGCTAAAATCGAGCTCGGCTAACAAGATGTGAGATAAAGGCTCAAAGGGGCTCATTTGGAATTTTTAAGTAACTTACATATGTGGATATGGCCGGAACAAGGGGAATATATGTGCCTCGAGGTCATTTCCAAATCCAATCATGTACGAGCAAAGTCAAACCTACTCACTAGTTTGCACCGAATTTGGGAGCAAGATTAAAAGAGCTTTTAGAGATTTGCAATCTTTTCACGAGAAAATGTTGATTATATATATATATAGGCGGGTTTTGGACGAAGCACAAAAATTCAACCCCTCACACAAGAGGATATATACATGCAAAAACCCGACAAGTAAACTATTCAAACTTCCAAGCATGTGGATATTGCTTAAACATGTAATAGACACACAAAAGACACAAAAATCGACTCAACCATATAAAAGCGCAAATAGTAAGCGTCACTTTGCCAAGAATGCGTCACTTCGCCAAGGCTCGAGTTAAGAACAACAAATCATGCTTGACAAAAACCGGAATCCTAACCACCTACTCACCCCACACTTAAAACATGCATTACCAGCATTTTAATGAAAACCAAGTAAAAGGAGGAGGAATAGAAACTTCCTTAACCGAGAGAGTTTTGGTCGAGCTCGGTGGGTTCCACCTAGGTATCCAAGCAATCTAAGCAAAAATCGAGCATGGCTAGTATCTCCCGGCTTCATGAACGCTACTAACTTATCAAATCGCCCAAGGTTGAAGTCGAAAAACCAAACCTAGAAAAGAAAATCACATAAAATTCAAAAATACAATAAAATATGTACATAAACCCAAACAAAACAAAACTAAAGACCAAAAGGACCAAAAGACAAATCGAAAATATTTTTTTTAGTTTTTTATTTTTCAAATATTTTTGGATTTTCATTTTAAGAAGAAAGAAAGAAATAAACGAAAAGAACTTGGGTTGCCTCCCAAGAAGCGCTTGTTTTACGTCATTAGCTCGACGTACTCCCTTTTGGTCAAGGTGGAAAGATCATGGGAGGATCCACCAACACAATCTCCTCCTTATCGAAAGGATCCACTCTTTGGAACGTCCTTGGCGCATTTCAAAGCTCAAATAAGACCCGCCAAAAAGAAAACATTCCAAATGGGCAATTGAAGCTCATCTTGGCTACGTCCTCGGGTGGAATGGTGGTTTTGAAGTGCCCCGACGACTCATCGAAAAAGAAAAAGGAATATTGTCTGGCTAGCTTGTACATCATGTGGTCGATAAACGGGGGAGGGAAACAATCTTTCTTGGTAGACACGTTTAACTTCTTAAAATCGATCAACGTCCTCCAACCCGTTGAAGCTCTCGTGGCCAACAACCCTCCTTTTTCATCCTCAAGAACGAACATGCCGCTCTTCTTAGGCACCAAGTCAATGGGCTTCACCCACTCGCTTTTGGAAAGTACGAACATTAAGTCATCCTACAACAATCTCCAAATCCCGGCTCTCACCATTTCATCAAGAATCATATTGAAAGGGCTAACTCTCTCAACCACTCCGGGTCTCCACTCAATAGCATCCTTAAGAATTTTAAACCCTTGAACCATCCTCTCCTCCCCTTCTTCCCGGTGCGAGTTTGCAAGGATAATAACCGACTTGGTCTCCTCATCCTCCTCAAGATAATCGTCTATTTCTCCAAGCTTATCATCAATAACCCCCACCTCCCCCTCTAAAAAGTCGATGTTGCCCTCAACGACCCAAAAACAATCTTCATCAAACATGTCTTGGGCACATTGGAGCACAATGGAATCGCCATTACAAATAAGGGGCTCATCAACTTCACAATAATCCTCAATATCGACGTCCTGGCCAACCACCTCCTCATTGGTCTTTTCCTCCATAAAGACTTGTTCGACCAACTCTTCAGCCACGTCCATGCATAAGCAAACCTCGAAGGATATGCTTGATGGATATGGTATAGGGGCATCAGGAATATTCTTTGCAAAATTGGGGAGGGTAGAATCGGGAAGAGTAAGAATACTCGTCATAGAAACCACCTCCACCTCAGACAGCGGGACAAGATCATTATCAAACACCCCACACTTATCAAGGATCGTGACCGCAAGGGGATGCAAAGTTTGGCTTGGAAATATGTCATCCTCATTAGCTTCAAGTAGCACGGCCATATCACTCTCTATTTGCGCAAATGTCGTGTGTATTTTGTCGGCCGTAGCATCAAGAGCATCGAATCGAGCATTAAATGAAGCCTCCATATCGGACAAAGTTTGAAAAATAGCCAAGAGGGTCGGATCGGAGGGTGGAATAGGAGTCTCGGCCGGAAAATCGAGGATGGAGAGGGCATTTTGGGCATTGGAGCTCACACTGCCAAAATACTCATATGGGTCAGGATTATGGGCATTATTGGTGGTACTAATCGGATCATGATCAAAATTGTAATCATGAGGACTTCCATACGGCCCGGGATTCAGACTCGTCGTATTCGGATAATATTGTAGAGTTTCATAGCCATACGGGCCGAAAGTCGGGGCTTTCAAGTTTGGATAAGAATTTGGAGCTCCATAACCACCCAAAGAACCATTCACGCCCGAGTAAATATCAAACCCGACATGGTTTGCACCATGCCCTCCCATGCCGGGTTGCCCTTAACCAAAACCACTATTGGCAACGTAGTTTGCACCATGTCCTCCCACGTTGCCATACCCATTATACAATATCTCATTCCCAACATGGTTTGCACCATGCCCTCTCATGTTGGGAGTGTATCCACCATAGCTAAAATTACCTAACATACTTAACAAAAAAACGTCAAATAATAAAGCAAGCTAAAAACACAATGAAACTACAAGCAAATCGAAAGCCTTAGCCAAGCCGAGTCGCAATGGCGCCATTTTATTTGAAGAGTTTTAGTGGTGTTGAAATATATCAATGGGTTCATGACTTGAAATGTATTTCTTCTCAAGGGCGCCATTTAAGCTCGAGCTCTGGCCCAGAAAATCTTGAGGGCAGGATACTTCTGGCCTTTTTTGAAAGTAGACGCAGAAAAAATGGTGAGAAAGTGTGAGAAGTGTCAGATGCACGCCCCCTTAATGCACAGGCCAGCTGAAGAACTCATGACTATGAGTGCAGCATGCCCCTTCGCGAAATGGGGAATCGACTTGGTGGACCCTTTTCCTATGGCCTCGGGACAGAGGAAATTTCTGGTGGTAGATGTGGATTATTTTAGTAAATGGGTGGAAGCTGAGCCATTAGCAAGAGTTACGGAGGAAGCTATATTAAAATTCCTATTGAAGAACATTGTGTGCCATTTTGGGATACCCCGAGTGCTTGTCTCGGACAACGGCACCCAGTTCGCGGGAAATGGCTTGAAGGAATGGTGTGATAGGATGAAAATCAAACAAAGCTTCACTTCAGTATACCACCCACAGGCTAACGGACAGGTAGAAGTTACCAATAAAATTTTGGTTCGAGGGATAAAAACGCGATTGGAGAGGGTTGGAGGAAAATGGGTCGAAGAGCTCCAATCAGTCCTATGGGCTTACTGAACCAACCCGAACGAGGCTACGGGGGAGAGCCCATTTATCCTAGTGTATGTCATGGATGTCGTCATACCAGCAGAGGTGTGCACTACGACTCACAGGATCTTAACATCCAATGAAGATTAGAACGAGATGATGGTGAGAGACTCCTTGGATTTGATAGCCGAGAAGAGAAAAAGAGCGTTCCTCCGGATGGAGGAAATGAGGAGAAGAATGAAAGCTGCTTATAATAGTAGAGTGGCTAGGAGAAACTTTCAGGTAGGGGACCTAGTCTTGAGAAGAGCAGGTTTGGCCAAGAATTTGGGAAAGCTTGGGGTTAACTGGGAAGGCCCTTCAGAGCAACCAGGGTGTTAGCAGGAGGTGGCTATGAGCTTGCAGATGTAGATGGACGGGAAATCCCTCGAGCTTGGAATGTGGCGAACTTGAAGACTTACTTCGGCTGAAATCTTGAGGTAAAGAGCGGTTCAGTGAACCTACTTCTGCGGATTTTTTCTTGATGTACTTGATTATGTAAGGTAAAGAAGTCGGTTCTATAATAAAGTTTAATTTATCGCTTAAATATTTACATGTATTTTAGCATAAATCACCAAGAAAAGGCTCGGGGTTAGTAAGTTGACGGACGCCAACTTAAAAGTCCTACCCGCCGTGGTAGGTCGAGTGGATACTCAAGTTCAAGTTGACGAATGTCGACCCCCAAACCCTACCCACCGTGGTAGGTCAGGCGGATGCTCGGAGTTATTATCAAAGAGCAGATGCCACTGAATAGCACATGGAAAATGCCCATGTGTTAAAATTAAACCAGACGAATGTCAAAACATGAAGGCATAGAGCGTAATGCAAAATTTATTAACCCGACCCCAGTGTCAACTACTTATTACATAAACACAATGCTCTAGAGCCTAAGGCTCGAGCAAAACATAGAAGTTAGAAAACAGAAATCATCATTAATCAGAGCGACATTGAGCATTCTTCAATTTCCAGAGCTCATGATCCACCTCGCAGAACTTCAGATAGTACATATCAGCACGATGAGTCTCAGCCCTTGCGCTATTAACCAGAGCTTCATTCGCTTTGAACAAACGGTTCCCTTGTTCACGGAGATCCAAGACTTCCTTGCGGAGGTGAAGAACATGATGATTGGATGATTTCCAATGATCCTTGTAGAATTGCTTATGTTGTCCTTTCCTCTCAAGTTGACGACGGAGCTTGTCTACTTCCTCCTGAAGTTCATAAACGTCCGGCGGTGGACTCGCTGAAAACACAGACATGCTTAAGCAGGGAAAAGTTGCAATGAAGGGATGGGGAATAAGTGCCTATAAAGAAAAATTTTCCCTCCAACATGTTTGAAAAATCGTACGAACAGGTACGTAACCTGCCCAAAAGGAAAAAGGACAACCTGGGTAATATGGTATAGCTTAAGCTCGAGAGGCATCTTAAGCTCTGTGGTTGGGCAGACGGGGCATAAGTTAAAAGCACCCGAGATCACAAAGTAATCAAGGGTGATCTAGGAAAGAGGAGTTTGAAAAAGCTAGCAAGCATAGATAAAAACACAAGTTAACACAAAAGCATAGATAAAAACACAAGATAAAATAGGTGCAAAATCATTCATTCAAAAGGAAGGTTCTGATTACAAAAGGAGCATCATGTCATACAATTAAAAAAGAAGGCACGCAAGGAACATCACTACACCCGACCCAAGAACCACTGATCCTAGCATCTATTGCCCATAGTCAGCAGTGGAGAGAAGACCCTCTTCAAGCTTTCTGCTAAATTGGCTCGCCTCGATATCTCCAACGAATTGGGCATCTCCAAGATCTTGTCCATGATCTTCAATTGATGGGAGGTCTCCGGGCGCGGTTGGAAGAACGGGGTCTAGTGGTTGGGTCTGCTTCTTGAAGTGATGAAGGACGTAATTTAGGTAGTCCGCTGCTCCAACTGAGTTAAGTCGGGTGTCCTCGCATTGGGAAGAACATAAGGACAATCAGGAGCCTCATACAGGGCAGCTTCCTTGTTAAAGGTCTCCACCGATCCTCTTGAGGCTACCTAGTCTTTCACCTTGTCCAAGAAGTAGTCCACATAAAAAGGGACTGTCCTAAGAAGAACCCTGTAAAGATCCTCAGACTGGACAAAGTTTTGACGGGTAACATCCCGAACTTGTTGGATTACGGACAAGCCTTATTCCGACCTAAGATAGCCCTCCTTGCCCGCTTGCTCACCTTCAGAACGAGCCTTCTCGACCTTCACCATTAGCTCGCACTCTTGAGCTGCCAGCTGATTATTAAGAGAAGAAACCTCCTCTTCCTTCTTCTTCAAGGCAGCTTGGGCATGCTCCAATTTGGAGTTTAGAGCAGCAACCTGGTCTTTCGCAGCTTTCAGGTCAGTGATTAATCTGGGGTCGTTAAAGCCCAGGCGTGCTCGAGCAGTAAGGTTGGCAGTCAATGCTAAGGCCTGTAAATAAGAAGAATAAGAATCCAGGTCGGATTTAAGAAAAATAAAAGTTTGTGGAGCTCGAGGTTGCTTACCTTGGAAGTGGCTAAGCTCCAAGCGTCAAAAAGCTCGGCATCTTCCCACTTCTCCACCCGCTCCTGATCAACAGTAGGACAAGTGCCCTGTAAATACTGGGCAGCAATGAGGCTATCCTCATTCCTCAGTACACTCTGCGTGAAGAATGACTAGTTCGGGGTTGGAGGAGAAGGGCCCTGAGCTGGGGTAAATCTGGCTCTCTTAGCGGGAGGTGGCTCAACCCTGACCAGGGCTTTCTGAGGGGGCGCGGGCTCATCAGAGCTGGTAGCGGCAAGGGATTCAGGAGTCGCCTTGGGGAGAGCTCGGCCAACAGATACGACTTTCTCTCTTGCCTCCCTAGATTGAGCTCGAAGCTTTTTGAACATTGTATATGCAAAATGAAAATAAGTTGAAGGGACAACGACAAATAAAAGGAGTATAAGGCCAGAGATATGCGATTTACCAATGTCTGTTTCCAGTGGGCACTTGAGTAGACTAAGGCCGTAGTAATAGAGTAAGGAGGACGGATAAGATGAGATAGGTCGAAAGTCCTTCGTGTGATTCAATCGACGAGGCTTTGGGTAAATTTCGAGCATTTTTTGATATTATACTTCCGTTGGACAGGGATATGCCATATCCATTCGGTAGGAAAATCCCAAGGTTCGGGAGGTCTAACAATAAAGAACTTCTGTTTCCACTCCTGATTCGAGGAAGGAGCTTTATCCAGGAACTTGGCATCACCTCGAGAAGAAAAATAAAAAAAATGGGGGATTGAGAGATTTTGCTTGGAAGAGAGAGAAGAACAGGGCGGCAGTAGATTTGATACCTAGGTACCGGGCTACAATTATGATACCGATCATATTCCGATAGGAGTTAGGAGAAAACCGATTGAGGGGGATCTCATAAAGACGAGAGATCTCCATCAAGAGAGGAGGAATGGGGAAGCAAAGGCCCCCATCTAGCTGGCCAACAAAGAAGGTTAAGCAGCCCGGGGGCGGATAAGGGGCTCTATCCTCTTGGGAAGGAAGGATCAACTGATAAGAAGAGGGGAGGCCAGTGTTGGAGCGGATATACCCTAAAGTCTTATTCGATATAATATGAGGTATATGCCGAGGATCTAGAACAGGAGGAATAGAGGATAAGGGTTCCCCCGAGGAGTCGAAGAGGACTCACTTTGAGGAGAAGTGGCATGCTCCAGAGACCCCGGTTTCTCGCCCGCCTCGGGAGAAGAAGAAGGAGAGACGGGAACAAGCCTCATGTCATCGGTAGGAGATCGAGATGTTGAAGGAGCAGACATGATAAAAAGTAATAATAACAATAAAATAATAAAAGCGGTAAACACGTATAAACAAAAGAAAAAATGGGAGAAGGATCAAGTAGTACTTATTTGAGGGATCAAATCTCCAGGAAGCTCAATAACAGTTTGAAGATGGGATGAAGTTTCGAAGGTTTGAAGATTGAAGATTTGAATAAGGATCAGTTGAGAGATTCTGACAGGGCTTCTGACGATAAGTAAAAGAGGGAAATAGGAAAAGTAAAGAGTAAAAATAAAAGTCCCTAGGTTATATGAAAAGGCACTCGGGGTAGGTTAAGGGTTTTTAGTTTCCCAAGGAGGCGGGAAAGTTGGATCTCCTCGGGAAGTGCAAAAACCCTAAAAAAATGCATCCTTAAAATCGATCGGGTAAGGCCTGAATTGGGCCAAGACAACTCGGGTAAGGCCTGAAATGGGCTAGAAAAATGAAATGAAAATTGCTTGATGGCCCGCAACGGCTCGAGTAAGGCCTAAATTGGGCCGGAGAATTGTTATAAAAAATTGTTTAAATAGGCTGCAATATCTCGGTTGGGGCCTAAGTTGGGCCAAGAAAAAATTACAAGAAAATCAGCTCTAGTTTCTAGACAAACTGGGATAAAATAAGGCATTAGCTCGGGCTCGTGGCATCAGCTGGAGGGAGAAATCTTAACAAGCGAAGAAATTTGGAAAAGGGATGATTAGCTCGAGCTCGAAGCATCAGCTCGGGGGGGAAATTTTAACAAGCAAAGAAATTCGGAAAAAGGACATTAGCTCGGGCTCGTGGCATCAGCTCGAGGAAACATTTTAACAAGCAAAGAAATTCGGAAAAAGGGTGATGAGCTCGAGCTCGAGGCATCAGCTCGGGGGAGAAATATTAACAAGCAAAGAAATTTGGAAAAAGGACATTAGCTCGGGCTCGTGGCATCAGCTCAAGGGAAAATCTTAACAAGCAAAGAAATTTGGAAAAAGGATGATTAGCTCGAGCTCGAAGCATCAGCTCGGGGGAAAACTTTTAACAAGCAAAGAAATCCGGAAAAAGGGTGATGAGCTCAAGCTCGAGGCATCAGCTCGGGGGGGAAATTTTAACAAGCAAAGAAATTTGGAAAAAGGGACGGCCTGCTCGAGCTCGAGGTATTAGCCCGAGAGAAAGAAAAATTTATGATGCAAATCGGAAAAAAGGCAAAGTCTGCTCAAAGCTTGAGAAATCATTTCAGGGAACTGACTAATATTCCAATAGGAAAAGGTTAGTGAGGTCGAGGTCCATGAAAATTTCCAACGCATCACTATGGCCATTCCTTTCTATATAAGAGAAATAACCATAGTAGGGGGGGGGATGGGATTAATTGTTTCGGGGTAAAAAAGTATGAAGTCACCGTAACACGTCGTAATATCAGCTTAAAGCTCAAGATCGGCTTTTCAGCTCGTAGGCACAGTCTAAAAGCTCATGGCTAAGGCTTTATACCAGTTGTTCAGAAAGAGCTTAGGGCTCTAAATCAGGGTAAAATAACAAAAGAGGTTTTCTAGGGTGCCAGCCCTATTTCAGGATGATAAGGTGCCAACAGATCAAGGAACCACCAATGGGGTCAGATCCATATACTCAGGATAAGATCTATGTGCTTAATTTAGGGCTGTGTATACTGCTCGAGGTCTCTGGTCCAGATCGAGATCACTTAGTAAAGCTCGGGGCTCCGGCTCAAGGCAGGATAATGGAAGGAAGAATCTAGAAGGGTGACGTGGCATAACGGCCCTGCCGTCAAGTGGCCGACCGATTCGCCATCGTCGAGTCGCCGATTTCAGTTTTGGGGAAGGAAGAAAGGATAAGAAATGGGAGGGCTGGGATTCGGGGGTATATTCGGTAGTTTAGGCATAATTTATGATTTCCTGCATTTAGATTAAATGAAAATTGATAAGTAAACATTAAATCCTACCACATCAGCCAACAAGCCCGGATTGGATAATTTTGTACCCTTCTTGATGATTTTGCCAACTTCGTGTATGTGTTTTGATAGAGGAAAATATCTTGGTTCTAAATTGGAAAGTGGACAACATAATGGACCAAAAAAAAATTTTCTCATGATTAGTGCATACGTTTATATTCTGTACTTTATTAGATTATGCGAATGTATTTGTTTATAATTTTAATGATTGTAATGTATTTACTTCTTTTATTTGATGTATGTTTTGGATGATCTTTAATTCATGCTTTAGATTACAAACAGTAATCAAGATTTTGAAAACATTAGATCAATACAATTACTTAAAATTTAGGCAACTATCTTTTAGACTACGTCAATAATGTTCATTAAATTTCTTTATTAATGGTGAACTATATAAAAGATTAATATATAATAGTAAAATATGTATAAAAAGGAAACAATACATATCCACATAAAAGACTACTATTTGTAATATAATTATTTACACACATAAGTTAATAACAGAATAATTTTATTAAGCAATACAAAGTTTGAAAAATATCAGATTCTAAATCATACTGTTTGAGCTTAAAATGCTTTCACCATCTACTTAAATTCTAAACAGACTAAACCTCAAATCTGAAATCCCAAAAACAATATTCAAAGCGGTAGTAACTAAATAATAATAATAAATAGTAAAAATAATAATAATAATAATAATAATAATAAATTCTAAAGAGAATAATAAATCTGAAATCTCAATAGTAATTTCAAGTCTTTTGATCCTTATCATCGAGTCCGGATCGAGCAAAAAATCGAACGACACTAAGCTTAAGTGTTTTTTTGTTCATTTGGTCGATGTCTTTGGTCAGTCCAAATAATGGAGGCATTGTTCCAAAACCTCTAGCTGCCCAAGTTTTGAAAATAGAGAAAAAGCAAAGACGCATTCGGGAGAATAATTGAAATTAACTTGCAAATAATAGGACCCTATATTTATAGGGTGAATTAGTTGAAACCCTGGATTTTGGATTTTTGGAATTCTGTATATTCCAGAAAATAAGATTTTGTATCCCCTAATTATAGATAATGCATCTGTTTTTAGTTTTTTTGTAGGTTTTTATCCGTCGATTTTAGAAGTAAAAATTTGATCTGCTGTATATTCCACAAATTAAACGTCTTTAATTAGGCTAACAAATCGTATGCAATCTGATATTTAAAAAAAAAATGATATTATCTTTGGTTGCTCAATCTACTGTGATTCTTTGTTCAAATCTGATTATTCCGATTTTATTTTGTTGCCTAATTTTATTTTTTTTAACTATTTTTATTGGTCGATTTTATTTATAAAAAATTGATCTATTTCAATTTCAATAAATTAAATGTCTTTAATTCGTCCTATTGCTTTAGAGTGATTTTAGGTAATCAATTTTCGTATGAATAAAAAATCTAATTTAATGTATTTCCTTTGTTTAGGTAACTAATTCTGCAAGTGAATCGAATTGAATCAATTACCGAATTTTTAAAAGAAAATTATTGTGAAAATCAGATTGTTAGAGTTTAATTGTACAAGGAGATCAGATTTAGAGTTTAATTCCGGTATGCTTTATCGTGTTATTGACAAATTAGTTATATTTGGGGCCTGTAAATTATTTAATTATAATGCATTGCTTTGTTTTTTTAGATCCCGATTTCTTCTTTGGGCCTGTAATTTAATTTATTTTCGTACTTTGTTTTTCTTTATTTGGGGCCTGTAATTAATTTTATTTTTATGTTTGCTTTTATTATACTTGATTTATCTAGTTTTTCAATTGAAAATCATATATTTCCCCTATATATTAATGCAAAATCCTCCTATCCTATGTGTCTGCTTCTAATGCTTCGTTAGTTTTGGAAAAAAAATTGGTGCTTCGGTGTCATCCGAGCCTAATATTAACCCAGTTTAGTATTTTTCCTTTTTATATATTTACATACTTTAATACTTTCCTAATATTATATTTTGCCTAATTCAATATTTTTCTTTTATTACATCTTACCTACTATAATACTTTCTTTAACATATTTTGTCCAATTCAATATCTTACTTTTATTTTTCTAATATAAAAATATAAAAAATTTATATCTAATTAGAAAAAACATATATAAGTTGAATTAACTTTTATTTACAATAAAAGTTGAAATAATTTTATTATAATTCTAAATATTTATAAAAGAAAAATATGAGTTATATAAAGTTATTACAAAAAGAAAATAAATATAAAATATAAACTTAAAGTTTTTTTTATTTAATCCCAATATAATAAATTGAAAATAATATTAAAAATATATATTAAAAACTATTGTTACACCAAACAAAAAACAAAAACAAAGTGAAACAAAAAAGATAACGTAATACTAATACAAATAATAAATTATTATGCCTAGAAAAATAAATATTAAATATATTCTAAATATTTTTATCTAATTCAAATATAATGCATTGATATATATATATATATATATATCTGCACGAACAAATTAGTATCTTACGCAGAAAAAACAATTAAAATAATATTACATATACTACAAGTTAGATGCACGGCATTTTTTCAATAGAATTATCAGTGTCTTATAAATTTAATATTTTATATCACATATTCACATGTAACACGCGGGTGTTGTATATTATAGAATTATCAGTGTCTTATAAATTTAATATTTTATATCACATATTCACATGTAACACGCGGGTGTTGTATATTTTACATATTTTCAAACTCAGTTTTATGCGGGTTTCCCGTTATTATTAAATATTGATTAGACATCGATACAATGTGACACGAGTTGAGAGTATGACATCCGTTTATGTTTTCAAAGTATGTAAGTGATATTATTAACGAATTTAATCTAAATATTAAAATACAAAATAATGTAATAATAATTAATAAGTAGAGATTAGGCACGGGTTTAGAATGTGACTTCTTTTCAATTTTTATAAGTATGTAAATAAGTTATTAAAGAATTGAATCTAAGCATGAAGATAAAAATTTAACAATTATAATAATTAATAAATAAATTAGACATGTACAAGGCAAGAGTTGAGAATACATCATTTGAATTTCTCATTTTACATAACAATTTGTAATTATCGTAAATATTTTTTATATTTATATTTTGATAAACCCCGTGTAATACACGGGTATTAAAGTAGTATATATATATATATATCACCCCTATATATTAATGCAAAATCCTCCTAACCTATGTGTCTGCTTCGCATGCTTCGTTTGACAAATAAAAAATTATGGTGGTTTGTTTGCTTATGTGTCATCCGAGCCTAATATTTGCCTAATATAATACTTTTATTTTATTGTATCTTAACTAATTTGATTCTTTTATTATATTTTTTCTTATTTGATTTTTCTAATATAAAAATATAAGTAAGTCATATATAAGTAGTAGATAAAATCTAAATTAGTTATTTTAATTAAAAGACAAACAACATATGAAATAATTTTAACTACAAAATAACTTTATTATGAAAATAATTAAATAATTTTATTGATAATAGACTCAAAATAATTTTATTTTTTGTGTTTCAAATATTCTATATAGGTAAAATATGAGTTATTTAAAATAATATAAGTATTTAACGAAATATTAGTAATGTATTCAATATAAACATAAAAAAACATTAAATTAGATACTAATAATTAATAAACATTGATTAGTCACCAGCACCATACGATACGGGTTGAGAGTATGACATCTTTTGAATATCTCAAAGTATGTAACTAATAATTATTAGCGAATTTATTCTAACATTAATATATAAAATGGTTTAATAATAATAATTAATAAAATAGATATTAGACACGGGTTTGGAATGTGATGCCTTTTGAATCTTTTTAAGTATGTAACTAAGATTATTAATGAAAAATTTGAGCATCAACTACAAAATTATTTAATATTTATAATGATTAATAAATAGATTAGACATGTACAAGGCAATGATTGAGAATACATTATTTTAATTTTTTATTTTAGATTTAAAATTGAATTTGGTTCTTTGGTTGCTTATATGTCATCCAAGCCTAATATATATCTAATTTAATATTATCCTTTTATTGTATCTTGCCTAATTTAATATGATCTTTTTATTATATTTAGCCTAACTTAATAGTTTTCTTTTATTATTTTGTCTAATTCAACAATTTTCTTTTATATTCCTAATATAAGAATATAAATAAGTCATATATAATTAGTAGAAAATTTTAAATTAATTAATTTAATTAAAAGACAAATTACATATAAAATAATTTTAATTAGAAAAAACTTATTTATGAAAATAATTAAATAAATTTTATTTATAATAAAAGTTGAAATAATTTAATTTTGAAATTTTAAATCACCCTTATATATTAATGCAAAATCCTCATAACCTATGTGTCTACTTCGCATGCTTCGTTTGATAAATAAAAAAATCTTGTGCTTCGTTTGTTTAGGTCTCATCAGAGCCTAATATCTACCTAATTTAATATTTTATTTTTATTTTATCTCGCCTAATTTAATTTTCTTCTATTATTATATTTTGTCTAATTTAATATCTTTATTTTATTCTCCTAATATAAAAATACAAATAAGTCATATATAATTAGTAAAGAAAATCTAAATTAGTTATTTTAATTAAAATATATAATTTTAATTGGAAAAACTTTATTATGCAAATTATTAAATAAGCAGTATTTATAATAAAAGTTAATATAATTTTAATTTTAGAATTTTAAATATTCTATATAGATAAATTACGATTTGTTTGAAGTAATCTAAGTATGTAACTGAATATTACTCTCTCCGTCGATGTTGACCATTTCACGAAGATTAAGAAAGATGATTGATGTTATAGTTATATGTATCAAATGACCATAATATTCTTATATTTAAAATAACTAAAAGTGTGAAATAATAAAGTTATGGGTAAAAGCACTAAAGTAACATTTACTTATTATTGGGAAAGTAAAAAGTAACAATGATTATCTTTTAAAAATGTAAATGCGACAGATAGAACGGGACAAAAAAAATCAATTCAACATAAAATTTTAATAATAATAATAATAATAATAATAATAATAATAATTTATTAATATTGACTAGACACCGGTACAATGCGACACGTTGAGAGTATGACATATGTTTGGTATTTTAAAATATGTAACTAATATTATTAGCGAATTTAATTGAAATATTAAAATATAAAATAATGTAATAATAATTAATAAATAGAGATTAAGCACGAGTTTAGAATGTGACTTCTTTTTAATATTTATAAGTATGTAAATAAAGTTAATAATGAATTGAATCTAAACATTAAAATTATTAAATTAAGATCCTTTGTCTTTCGATAAACGAGTTCAAATTTGAATGGAATCAGAATTTGCCTAATTCTAAATCGGTTTTTCCTATCACCTCTATATATTAATGCAAAATCCTCTTAACCTATGTGTCAGCTTCATATACTTCGATTGACAAATAAAAAATTCTGGTGCTTCGTTTGCTTATGTGTCATCCGATCCTAATGTTTACCTAATTTAATACTTTTCTTTTTTATTGTATCTTACTTAATTTAATACATTTATTATATTTTTCTTTATTCAATACTTTCCATTGATTCTTCTACATAAAAATAGAAATAAGTCATATATAATTATTAGATAATATCTAAATTAGTTATTTTAATTAAAATAAAAACTAAACATAAAATAACTTTAATTAAAAAAACTTTATTATGTAAAAAGTTAAATAAACTCAATTGATAATATAATTTAAAATAATTTTTTTTTGGAGTTTCAAATATTACATATAGATAAAATATGAGTTATTTACAATAATTTAAGTATGTAACTAAATATTAGTAATGTATTCAATATAAACATAAAAATATTAAATTATATGCTAATAATTAATAAATATTGATTAGACACAGTACGCACGGGTTGAGTGTATGACATCTTAAATTTCTTAAAGTATGTAACTAATAATTATTAATGAATTTATTCTAAACATTAATATATGAAATAATTTAATAATAATAATTAATAAAATAAATATTAGGCACGAGTTTAGAATGTGACGCCTTTTGAAATTTTGTAGTATGTAACTAAGATTATTAATGAATTTAATTTAAATATCAAATACAAGATTATTTAATATTTGTATTAATTAATAAATAGATTAGACATGTACAAAGCATGGGTTGGGAATACATTATTTTATTTTTACTTTAGATTTAAAATTAAATAATTATCACAAATATTTTTTATATTCATCTTTTGATAAGTTCTGTATAATACACGGGTGTTACATAAGTACATATTTATGCAAAATATGCTTCGTGTGGATAATAAAAGATTTTGGTGTTTCAGTTGCTTATGTGTCATCCGAGCCTAATTTGTACCTAGTTTAATATTTTTCTTTTATTGTATCTTGCCTGATTTAATATTTTCGTTTTATTATATTTAGCCTAACGTAATAGTTTTTTTTTTTGTCTAATTCAATAATTTTGTTTTATACTCATAATATAATAACATAAATAATTCATATATAATTAGTAGAAAAAAAGTCTAAATTAATTATTTTAATTAAAATATAAATTACATATACAATAGTTTTAATTAAAAAATAATAATATGAAAATAATTGAATAAATTGTATTTATAATAAAAGTTGAAATAGTTTAATTTTAAAATTTTGAATATTCTATATATGTAAATTATGATATATTTGCAATAATTGGAGTATATAACTAAATATTAGTAACGAATTCAATCTAAATATAAAAAAAATAAAATTATATAATAATAATTAATTAATATTTATCAGACAATGACACGATGCGAGAAGACTTGAGAGTATGACACCTTTTGAATTTTTCAAAGTATGCAACTGTACTTACTAACAAATTTATCTAAACATAAAAAAATAGTAATAATTAATTAATATAAATTAGAGACGGTTGAAAATCTGACATATTTTGAATTTTTATAAGTATGTAAATATAACTATTAACGAATTTAATATAAATATTAAAATATAATATTAATAAATAATTATAATAATTAATAAACTGAACAGAGCACTGGTTTAGAACACATCCTTTCAATTTTTCATTTTAAATATAAAATTTTATAATTTTCAAAAATATCTTTCATACTTAGTCTTTTATAAATCCCGTGTAATACACGGGTGTTAAACTAGTGTGTGTGTGTGTATATATATATATATATATATATATATATATATATATATATATATATATATATATATAATATTTTAAAATTGTGAGTTTTGGGTAATTAAAAATTCAATTTATGTGGCTCAAAAATCTGTAATTCTAAGATTTTAAAAAATCGAAATTGATTTCTCACGGATCTGAATTAAGAGCTTCAGAAAATTCAAAAAAATTTGGTCAAAAATTCAAAATTTTAAGCAATGATATCCTAATTTGTAGCCAAAAAATTTGAAATTCAGCTAAAATTGATAACCCTCAAAAAAAACACGGCTGCCTTTTAAAAACTATGTTGAAAAGTCAACAATTGTGACTGATATTTAATTTTTTTTAAAAAATAACAGTTGAAAAGTCAACAAAAGTGGCTTTACGCAAAAATTAAAACTCTTTTTAGAGAAAGAAATAAGTTTTAGAAGGAACCAAACAATTGCATTATATATCCAGTACTATTTCTATATATATAGAGATTACAAACTTTCGGTTCTCATTCTACTAACAAAGATTTAAAAGAATAGATAATACTTATACTATACATAAATGAAGATGTCAAGTGTCAAACATAAATTAGGCACCAAACCAAATCATAAGTAGATGTTATAGTTAAAAAAATCTATTAGTATTATCATTATTATTAATTGTATAAAGCATATAATTTGGTCAATTATTTTTATTTATTTCTCATAACTTTTATATTATATGATTACTTCAAATATTATATGATATATAATAATTCCAATTAATTAATATTGGTTCGATGACCATATTGATTTCATAATTCGGAGAAATTAATAAAAATATGATGTTTTCATGAATAGAAATATGTAGTGATATCAAATGTCATCACCAATTATTATCTAGTTGTTATTGAAAGAGTCTTAAAATCTTGATGTGAAATTGTACCTCTTATAAATTTATGATGACAAATTCATATTTAACGTCACTAAATAACACTTTGGTGTTGTCACTATTTTTATTGGAGTAATGACAAAATATGGTTTTGACATAACAAAAAACTTGTTTTAACATCAAATGTTGTCACCATTTTTCATGGATGAAAACATGACAAAAATATGGTGTTGTCACAAATAAAAACTTGTTGTGACACCAACATCATCATCATTTGTTACATTTTTGTCGTTGAATTCTTTTTTCTAAATATTTCTTTTTCATTCCATTATTATGACAAATTTTATTTAATCATCATTAAATATGCAAAGTAATGATAAAATTTAGATCAACGATGACAAAAATAATTGTCATAAAAATGTATTATGTGAAAAAAAATTAAGTTTTGTCACTATTGATTAACATATCATGACAAGATTTCACGGCAACGTAGAATTTTTTAAAAAATAATCACTAAACATGTGATTTCATATAGTATGTAGAGTTGAATTTTAAGGAACTTCATCTTCATCTTCAACCATTAACTCCACAACTCACTCTAAAATAAAATGTTCCATTTATACTCTTGGTAATATGGAGTTAATATTTTTTTTATCAAATCACCCTATATAATGTATATTTATATTTAATATTTAATAAATGTTATTATTATTAAATATAATATAATTTGTATTAGTTTTTACATAAGTTAAATAAAAAAAGGTACGTATAAAACTCTTACGAAATGATCAATTAATATGAACATAAAGCTAACATTGCATAGTATAAAAAGAAAAGATAATAAAATACAATTGTACAATTACTTATACTCATTTTTACCCTTATTTATAAATTAGAATACATTATTGAAATTGTATATTTAAAGAAAACCTTTACAAAATAAATACAATATTTGAAAATGAAATTAGATAAGAGAAATTATGAATAAATGATAATTTCTTTTCTAACAAATTAGAAGTATTACAAGTTACATCGGAAAAGAAT
Organism: Phtheirospermum japonicum; assembly: GCA_014905375.1. NCBI lineage: Eukaryota > Viridiplantae > Streptophyta > Magnoliopsida > Lamiales > Orobanchaceae > Phtheirospermum > Phtheirospermum japonicum. The sequence continues at coordinate 982,037 of BMAC01000357.1, read as the reverse complement.
TATAAAGTTTAGTTATATAAATATAAGAAAAAAATCATAATTTAATTATAAAATACTATTAAAAATTTTAAAAAATGAAAGTGGACAATATCATAATTTTTTTTTAAAAATAAATAAATATAATATATATTACTTTTTTCTTATATTTAATACATATATTTATACCATAATATTAAAGTTGGTCTGCACAATTTTGAACACGGCATATGTCATCATGTAATTGGCCTATTTTCAATCATTAAATAAATGCTAACTATTCTTTTGGGCTTTAGGAAATTAGTTGCTGTACTTTTAAAAAATTCATACCTCTTTATACAAAGATGGTCCGCAACACCAATTTTTGGGCCTTTTGTGCTGATATTTTGCTTCGAGCTTTGTTTTATTTTTGGCTTTTCATATAAGCACATCCCCTCTTCATAAATATTCCCCCATTCAACAAATTTACTACAAAAACACCCTCCTATCCCATTAATAAAATATACCCCTTCATCCTCTATGGGTTTATTAAATAAATAATATGTTTTTTATTCAAAATTGATAAAATAATACTAAAACAAAAAACATTGAAAAAGTAGGGCGGGATGCCATTGGGAAAGGCGTCCCGCTCACATTCTAGAAGGTAGGAAAGAAAACCGTTCTAGAATGTGAGCGGGACGCCTCCCCACCATAAAGTATATTCTAGAAGGTATAAATAAATAACCGTTTTAGAATGTGAGGCTGAAATAAAAAAAAAAATTAATTGACATTTTCAAAAAATTAATAATTTTCTCATTTACAAATAAATATAAAATCAATTTATTAAATAATTAACAACTAAACAAGAAACGAATAAACTTGAGTTTTCACTTAATTAATGTTTCTCACAAAATAAATAAATTAAGACTTTTTTTCACATAATAAATAATTTCATATAAATTTTATTTTTCACATAATTAAGAATTTTACACAAAATAAATCAATTTATATAAAATAAATCAATTGACATATTAAAAAATTTAATTTTTCACATAATTAATAATTTATATGTCTGTGATTTATTTTGTGTAAAACTCTTAATTATGTGAAAAATAAAATTTATATAAAATTATTAATTATGTGAAAAAAAGTTTTAATTTATTTATTTTGTGAGAAATCATTAATTAAGTTAAAATTTGAATTTATTCGTTTTTTTTTTAGTTCTTAATTACTTAATAAAATTGATTTTATTTTTATTTGTAAGTGAGGAAATTATTAATTTTGTGAAAATGTCAATTAAAATTTTTTTTCATTTCAACCTCAGATTCTAGAACGGTTATTTATTTATACCTTCTAAAATGTACGTTGGCGTCCCTCACATTCTAGAACGGTTTGCTTGCCTACCTTCTAGAATGTGAGCGAGACGCCTTTCCCAATGGCGTCCCGCCCTACTTTTTCAATGTCTTTTGTTTTAGTATTATTTTATCAATTTTAAATAAAAAACATATTATTTATTTAATAAACCCATCCTCTATGCCCACTTTCTTTCCTTTTTTCTTTTCTTCTTTTCCGTTTTATAAAAAAAGAAAATCAATCCCAATTATCATTTCTCAACCAAAATAAAGACCGACAAACAAAATTTTCAGATCTCTTACATACATGCAAATACATTGGATGCATTCAAAATTTCTGAAATAATTTTAAGGGATAATTTTTTTTTTGCCCCCAATGTATGCGTTTTTTTACACATTGCCCCCCAAAGTATTTTTTTGTTCCACTTTGTCTCCTGATGTACAATAATTTTCGACGTTGCCCCCCAAACTTTATTTCCGGCGAAATATTCCTTCTAAATTCCATCGACGGGCAGCTGGGGGACAAAGTGAAAGAATCTAATAGTTTTGGGGTAAAGTGCAAAAAATCTTATAGTTTGGGAGGCAAATTAAAATAATATAAACATTGAATTTTTGTCTTAAAATTATATATTTGAAAAAGATATATATTTTTTATCTTATACTCACACACACAAAGTTGTCAAAATAATTCCAATTAAAAAAAAGACTCATAAATCTTCAATTAATATTTATAATTTTCTAAATATAAATATTTCAATACATCTTTTATATTATTAAATATGAAACACATGACTAAGTATTATGTAAATTATTAGGCTAAGTAATTAAATACTATATTAATTAATATATTATTATAAATATTATCTATACATCTTTCGATATTATTATTTGTATAAAAAGTGTGATTAAATACTATATTAATCATTAGTACATTATTATATAAGATTATAATTATATTAATCATTCGATAATTATAATCTTATATAATAATGTACTCATGATTAATATAGTATTTAATCATACCTTTTATATAAATTATAATATCGAATGATAATTTTATTTTTCGTATCATAATATTATAATGCATATACGAAATAAATTTTTATTTTATTTTGTGTAATCATAATACATAATAATATATTATTATGTTACTTAACCTAATAATTTACATAATAATTAGTCATGTGTTTCATATTTAATAATATAAAAGATGTATTGACAATATTTATAATTAGAAAATTATAAATATTAATTGGAAATGTATGTCTTTTATTTTTTTAAATTAGAATTGTATTGACAACTTTGTGTGTGTGTGAGTATAAGATAAAAATTATATATCCTTTTCAAATATAGAATTTTAAGACAAAAACTCAATATTTATATTATTTTAATTTGCCCCCAAACTATACGTTTTTTTGCACTTTACCCCAAACTATAAGATTCTTTCACTTTACTTCCAAACTGCCCATCAATGGAGTTTAGAAGGAATATTCTGCCGGAAATAAAGTTTGGGGTGCAACGTCAAAAATTATTGGACATCAGGGAGTAAAGTAGAACAAAAACTAATTCGGTGGGCAATGTGTAAAAAAACGCATACATTGGGGGGCAAAAAAAAAGTTATCCCTAATTTTAATAACTCCCTAAAATAATTGTAAGATGACACTCCAAGGTGAAAAGCACGATTTTTCTACAAAATTCAAATTTCCACTCTCAATGGTTGGCCTTAGCAACTTCCACAACTCTTTTTCCCGTTTTGTATGGGTAATTTTTTGTAGCAACTCCACATAACCTCGTTTTTTCCCTCCCTTTCATAAATTTATGATAATTTAAATTACACAACCCCTCCTATTTTAAACCTAATGATGGGGAACATGTCTTCCCAAATTCCAGGTCCAAATGTCCATACGGTTTGCTTGCAGTTGAACTGAAAATTAGATGATTATTTCATTATAATGAAAGACGCCCTGCAAGATTTTGGGGAGGCCATTTGTCACCACATCACTTGCTAATATTTTATTTTTATTTTCTTTATCACTTATCTATACCTTATTAGGAGCCTGTCAAAATATGAAATTTACACGTGTTACCATTCAATTGGGTTTCCCTTTTTTTTTTTCTATTTCTTATTCTTCTTCTTTATTTGTTTTCTTTTAAGTTGGTCTCTTTTCTTTTTTGGGGTTTTTGTTCTTAATAAGTCTTATACAAAAAAATCATTTTCAAAGTCGAATCAATCAGTATAATTTTGTTTTTCAATTTATGCTATCTTTATATGTTATACTAATTTACGGTAAAAATTAGAATTGAATATTGTTTAACTAAAAAATTGAAATTTAGAAAATTTAATCCATTAGTGTAATTTTATTTCCCCATTATGCTAGATTTTAACTTATGATATTTTTATTCTCAACATATTAAAAAATAATATTTATATTTATTTAAATAATGTATTTTTCTTAAGTTCTTTCTTTGTAATTTGATTTTTTTTTTTTTTGTTGTCCACAAACAACTAAAATACGTCAGAAAGAATCTTTTTTACTAAAATTGAAACTCATTTATCTTTTTTTTTTTTATTCCTTTCATATTTTAAATTCTTATTTGAGATTTTTGTCCTTAGTTGGTAGATATAAAATTTATCATTTAATTTTTTATAACAAAAAATGATATTTGGTTTCTTTTTCCTATAATTTGGATTTAATTTTTTTTCTAATATACTTTGTTATTTTTAATTTATAATATGATTTCAAGTAAATTGATAAGACTCAAATCTTAAAATGAAATATTATTAATAAATAATTATAAAGTTAGAGAAATATTACATTGTATAAAGAATAATTATTTCAGAACACCTAATCTAATAATTTTGAAATGTCTGCAATATGAATGACTATTATTAATAAATGTATATCACGTAAAGAAAAAATTATATCGTATAAAGAATAATTATTTAAAGATACATAATTTAATATATTTAATCTACATATACAGTATAGGAAAGTTTAGAGAGATAAGGAGGATAGTATTTTCTTTTCTTTTATTTATATTAGATAGAACATACGATTATTATATCATGGACCAAGTTCAACGAATCTGGCTACATGAATACATTTAATTAAAGTTCTAGATATATTATATGTAAAATAAATATACATCAATATATATGTATATTACATAATATCATTTAATTTTTTATAACAAAAAATGATATCTGGTTTCTTTTTCCTATAATTTGGATTTAATTTTTTTTCTAATGTATTTGTTATTTTTAATTTATAATATAATTTCAAGTAAATTGATAAGACTCAAATATTAAAATGAAATATTATTAATAAATAATTATATAGTTAGAGAAATATTACATTGTATAAAGAATAATTATTTCAGAACGCATAATCTAATAATTTTGAAATGTCTATAATATGAACGACTATTATTAATAAATATATATCACGTAAAGGAAAATTATATCGTATAAAGAATAATTATTTAAAGATACATAATTTAATATATTTCATCTACCTATACAGTATATGAAAGTTTAGAGAGATAAGGAGGATAGTATTTTCTTTTCTTTTATTTATATTAGATAGAACATACGATTGTCATATCACGGACCAAGTTCAACGAATCTGGTTACATGAATACATTAAATTAAAATTCCAGATATATTACATATATAATAAATATACATCAATATATATGTATATTACATAATATCAAGTTGCACTACTAAACAAATTTGTTTGAACTATAGCTTATATTACAAAGTGTATGCATTATATTTGTACATTGAGGTAAATTGGCACCCTAACCATTAGTCGGACTCCTTACAAGTAATTTTGAAAATTAAGAAAATATCAAAAAAAAAAAAAGGAGACAGTCAAAACAATAAAATAAAATTAAAAAAAACCCTAAAGTATAGAAACTAAATTATTAAAAACTAGAAAAGAACCCTAAAATTAAAAAGGAACACTTAAACTTTTTGGAGTTGCCTAACAAAATGTACTCCATTAGCTTATCAAATACAAATCTTTGTATTTTATATTATCAGTATGTTAAGGAACGCTTAAACATTTTGAATTTGCCTAACGAAATGTACCCATTAGCTTATCTAATACAAGATTTTGTATTTTATTATCAGTGTGTCAGTTGATTTAATGCTACAGTTTGATCTTATTTATATATAAATTCTTTTTTTTCCCTCTCACTACAAATATATAAAAGGGAAAAAAACTCTTTGCCACATGTACTTGTGGCGTTTTTATGATTTGCCACCTAATGTTCTTTTTGTTGTTATTAACAACCCAAAGTATGCGAGTTTTACTCTTTGCAACCTTCAGTCTATTTTTCATTCAAAAAATGGCCGGATCGAAGCACGTAAACCTCATGCCTCATCACCAATTATTATGTTGGACAATGTTTTCATTTTTTAGAATGAGGCATGAGGTTTACGTGCTTCGATCTGACTATTTTTTGAATGAAAAATAGTATGAAGGTTGCAAATAGCAAAACCCACATACTTTGGGTTGTCAACAACAACAAAATAAACATTAGGTGGCAAACCATAAAAACGCGACAAGTACAGGTGGCAAATAATCTTTTTCCTTATGTAAAACCAACATTTAAAACTTTGATTATGAGAATGAATCAATGATGTAGCATAATTTAACGGAAAGATCAAGAGTAACAAATTGTTTCGAAACAACTAGAGACGCACCAAAGTACGAAAGTTAGGATCTTTCAGAAAACGGATTCCTAACAAGAGCCCCTTAGAAACAAAAATAATAATAAATAATTCTTTATATTTTTCACTTTTTTTTCTAATATATTATAAATTAATATTAATCTAAAAATGTCTGAAAATAAAATTGACCCGCATTGAAGCGCGAGTCATAATCTAATATTAGTTAAAGTTATAAATTATATTTTCCACTATCAATATCATAGTTTAGTTACATCACACTTGGTTGGCCCATTGATAATGCACCTTTATTCACATAAGAGGTCATGCCCCTTGCATCATCGATTTGGGGTGAACTAAATGGGTGTTTTTGGTGGGGCTGGTGGCTACGGGGGAGCCCGCTAAAACTCTCCATTAAGTCAAAGAAGTTATTATTAATAAAGTACCAACAAAGTTTTTGCCTTTACTGACAGAAAAATCAATCAATAATCTCTCTGTATCTATCTTTTTCTTTTTTATAGAGTGATAGGTGAACTTTGATTTTAGCAAGACATCACAAACTTCCGTTCCTTATTCTATTAATTAACACAAATTTAAAAGAATAGATAACACTTATATATATAGTATGTAAATGAAAATGTCAAGTGTCAAGCATAAATTAGGCACCAAATCATAATTAAATATTACAATTAAAAAACCTATTATTATTATTATTATCATTATTATTATTAATTGTATAAAGCACATAATTTGGTCAATTATTTTTATTTATTTCTCATAACTTGTATATTATATGATTACTTCAAATATTATATGATATATAATAATTCCAATTAATCAACATTGGTTTGATGACCATATTGATTTCATAATTCGGAAAAAGTAATGAGAAATTTGATGTTTTCAAGAAAAAAAATATGCAGTGATATCAAATGTGAAAGAGTCATAATTGATGTGAAATTGTACCTCGAAAAACTTATGATGACATTTTCATATTTATCGTCACTAAATAACACTCCGGTGTTGTAACTATTTTTCTTGGAGTAATGACAAAATATGGTGTTGTCGTGAAAAAAAAAACTTGTTGTGACATCAAATGTCGTCAATTTTTCATGGAAGAAAAAATGACAAAAATATGGTGTTTTCACAAATAAAAACTTGTTGTGACTCCGAATATCGTCACCATTTATTATAATTTTGTCATTGAAAGATTTTTTTTTTTTTTGTCATTCCATTATCGTGACAAACTTTATTTAATCGACATTAAATATGCGAATTAATGACTAAATTTTAGATCAACGATGACAAAAATAAATATTATCATAAAAATGTATTATTCTGTAAAAAAAAAATCTTGTCACTATTAATTAACATATTATGACAAAACTTTATGCGTGGAAAAAAAATCGTCACTAAACATGTGATTTTCTGCAGTGTCTAGAGTTGAATTTTAAGAAACTTCATCTTCAACCATGAACTCCACAATTCACTTTAAAATGGAATGTTCTATTTTTATTCTTGGTAATATGGAGTTTAATTTTTTTTAATTAAATTACCGTATATTTTAAAAAAAAGTTAGTAATTAAAATGAAACCAATACAATTCACATAATTAATTGTAGACATATGTGTGGACTTTACATAGGCTGGATAGACATTATTATTGATAGTAGAATCAATACATTAAGCCTTCATCTAGAAAAACACCATCATCAGAAAGTATTGCCTTCCACCAACTGTACCTCATCTCCATTTCTTCAATCCTATCGTAAATTTCTGGAATAGTAGGTGAAATCATGAGATGACTCTCGAGTATACTTTTTACCTGCGGGACGCTCAAGATGACATACGCCCTTTTTGCACCTCATTCCACACTTTCTTTCTGAGCGCTGAGAAATTCCAAAATGACTTGTTCCATCTCCATGGCCCATGGGTTGAGTGCAGGATCACAGTAATTATTGTGTATTTTTAGTACATCTGGATGGTTCTCGTCAAAATTAGCATTATTAGCTGATATAGTTTATATTTCTTTATAAGTTTTTTTGTGTGCACACACACACACACACACA
>BMAC01000357.1:954322-973775 GCA_014905375.1 Phtheirospermum japonicum | reverse complement strand
ACACACACACACACACACACACACACACACACATATATATATATATATATATATATATATATATATATATATATATTGGTGAAGTGTGGATATTAGTCTTCATGTGCGTAAAAATACGTGCACTGATTATTGTAGTCAGATTTATAAGTGTTTTGTATTGGTGATAAGACAACACAAACACAGGAGAACATTGAAATATGTGAAATTTCAGTCATATTTCTCCATTGAGAAACAGTGACAATGCAACACACACATAGAAAAAAGAAATTAAAAAAAAAAAGAAAGAAAGACGAAATTCATCTTTGTCAACTACAATTATTGTGCCATTGTGTTGTCTTGTCATCTGGTACAATATGTCACAAAACATAAATAAATCTTTGCCCACACACACATCAATGAAATGCAGTTTTGCCAGCTACAATTATCGTGCCATTGTGTTGTGTTGTCTTGTCATCCGGTACAATATGTCACAGAATACAAATAAATTTTTGTCCACACACATATCAATGAAATACAGCTTTGTCAACTACAATTGTTGTGTCATTGTGTTGTCTTGTCATCCGTTACAATATGTCACAGAACACAAATAAGAATTACTTGAATAATTGCTCTCCTTGCTATAAATACACTGGGGAACAAATAATGGATAATTCATCAGTAAATACATATCAATTACTTCATGTCTTATTTGAAATAAAGCTAATGGAAGATCACTTCAACGACACAGATGGTCCTCTTACACTTCGGGCCAAAACACTCGATTATGGGTGTGAATTCAACACTAAGTGTACTTACCAGAGATGAACGTCTACTAGAATTCTTAATCCTCGAAAATGATATTCGAGGATGGAATCCAAATGACGGACCGTTACCAGACAACCGAGTGAAAGAAGCCAAGTGTTTACTTAACCGATGCTTCAAAAATCAACATGTCGTTTACGAAGATGACGTCATAGCCAGGATTGCCCAACTTCAGAGCCGATTTAGGTTCTTTAATGAACTGATTCGGACCCCTGGTACTGTCTGGAATGGGAATGTAAAAATGGTCTTAGGTGATCATAACGTACGAAATAAATTTATGCATGTAAGTTCTTCACTCCCTTTTCAATTATTACAAGTAATTTGAATCTTTCATTATTATTCTAACTTGTTATGATGAATGCAGGATTGTCCAATCAAAAGATATTGCAACACTTTTGATGAGAAACTCTTGCTCACAAAAATGCAAGTACTCTTTAGAGATGTGTATCCAACTAACCACAGTGGAAGCTCTACGATTGGAAGTACCGTTGGTCATTCCATGTTTTTTTACCGACACTGCTCTACCTGTGTGGATTGCATTTGTGTTTTCGTTGTGTAATATTTTTATGTTGTTGTACCGACACTGCTATATTGTTGTGGATTGCGTTTGTATTTTCATTGTGTAATATTTTCATGTTATTGTACTGACACTGCTCTATTGCTATGGATTGCTCCATTGATATGGATTGCATTTATGTTTCATTGTGTAATATTTTTATTTAATGAAAAATAAAAAGTGAACCATGCAATAGAAAATTTCAACACAATTAAAATAAATTACATATTATCAAAATAGTATTAAACCAAGTGTGATCCCGTGCCACACCGCGCCTTCTTTTTGTCCTTACGTAGGTCGTGATCATGTCCTCGTGTGTGTGTGTGTATATATACTGTCTCTTATACACATCTAGATGTGTATAAGAGACAGATCGGCACTTGCTCGTCACTTTCGTCCTTAACCACATAATGACCCCAACTCTGATGTGAACGATCCACAGTTTCAGTGGGAATCGACATCGGAATGGGTGTCGTCTGGAAGTGTGACCGCGAAAAGCCCATGTCAGGTGCGAAATAGAGGTTTAAATGCGGATAATCAGTATGAAGAAGATCGGTGAACGACTGCCCAACATATGAAGGAGTATAAAACTCGGGTGCGGATGGTCCAAATGTAAGAACGTAATCACCTCCCTCGTTATACAATGATTGACCAACAAGATCTATATTCAACAGAGACAAAAACTTATTATTTTAATATTAATTGTAAGGAAGTGGCATATAAAATAGTTATTAACGAATCACACATTTACCATGATTGATGACTGGTGGTGGCCCGAGTGCAACTGCGGGTGCTCTGCTACGAGAGGATGTTGACTGGCCAGACATGCTCCTTCTTTCGCTGCTGGACACGGATGCCCTGCGCTCATATGGAGCATCGCGAGATACACTCCTCCTGGATGGGCCAGATATGCTCCGTCTTCCACTGCCGGATGCATATATTGTGCGCTCATCTGGAGCATCCTCATGTAACTCCCCACGAATACGAAATCGTTTCATCATCTCATCATCAACCGAATCAACCACATCGTGCATACGATGATAAGAGTTAATAACGTCATCTCTAGCATCTGAAGAAATATGGCGGAGTCGCTGACTCCAAGTACCCTATAAAACATAGACGGTTGAACATCAAAACTAAGAAATAATTAAACTCATTGAGTGGAAAAGAAGTGAATAAGATTTGTTACAATGGCCTCGTAAACGTCGGCGTCTGATGGCTGGTATCCTCCCTCTGCATGTCTCTCTAGAAAAGTGATAAAACGACGTGTATGCTGCTGATATCATCTGCGATATCCGCTCGCCGTACCCGCACCCTTCTAAACTGGAGTGCTTTGTATCCTCGTGGACCATCGTACCTCCCATTCCTGGATCCAGGCATGATGACGTACAGTCCACCGAACGTGATGCTCCAGAGACACTCTGCAATGCCTCCACATCAATTACGCTGGTCTCTGGTATACTCTGACGTATACCGAGTTGTCGGGTCACTCGATTGGGAAAATGGATCTCGACAATCGATCATCATATCAGTGGGCACTAGCTTAGCTAATTTTAACTCAAACATCTGTCCCCCGGTACTTGTATTTTATGTGTATCCAAATCGTAGGGTTCCCATGTCCACTGCACATTTAAATAATCATCATCAGTTTTCACCATATTATAAATATAAGCAATATTTATTCAGTACTCTACCTCTAGCTCGTGCAGCCGATCAAGTGACTTTCGAAATACTCGTAACGTATTCCTAGAGCTCCGCGTATAACTATATATTCTGCAATCCACCTGCGTAAACATTCAAGTGAAGTTATTAAAACGGAAATTATTACTAATAGATGAGTAGCTAGTATTACACTTAAAAAGTATATCTAGCACTATACGGCGGTACGGGCAATGTGACGTCTTTGGCTGCAACTTGGCGACGCGCACAGAGTAATCTTTGACAGCCCACATCAAATGTCTTTTATCTCTGAATATCATGCTTGTTCTCAACACTCACTCCTCTTCATCGTAGTAGTAGTCCTGTTGAGGGACAACAATAGAATCAATGGGAATATCTTCGTATTCGTAATCGAAAAATGGTATGTTTTTGTTGAGTTCCAATCCTCTATCCACTCGTTTATGAGTTGTAGGGGCACGTTCATCTACGGTAGATTCAAAATGATCTCCATTTGGTATGCTACCCCCCAACTGATAGAATTCCTCGTCAGTTTCATCACCTTCATCTAAACTATTTCAGAATCGCTTTCCTTCATCTGGTTCGAAGTAATCGACGGGTAGTGCGGTATCACCAGTAGGGAGGCGGATGATGCTCGGTGGGATCTGAATTTGCATATCCACCCTCGTCTAGTAGAATTGATGCATACATGTCATATTCATTGCCAGGAGACATATTCGCCATATGTGCGCTTACTTCTAAAACAGAATAAATTTTATCAAATAATTAACAACTAAATAAGAATCGAATAAATTTGAACTTTCACATAATTAATAATTTCTCACAAATTAAATAATACCAAAATATTCTCGTAATTAGAAATATTTTCACAAATAAATAAATTCAATATTCATAAATAATTAACAACTAAACACAAAAAGAATAAATTAACATTTTGATTTTATTCCTCCGAATAGAACATGGACATAGGGGGTGAATACCACTACTATTGGGGCGTGGGCATAAGGGTCTTTATGATACCATCAATAATTCACTTCATTTAATAATTTTCTCATTAACAAATAAAATCATGTTTATTAAATAATTAACAACTAAACAAGAACCGAACAAATTCGAATTTTTACATAATTAAGAATTTCTCACAAAATAAATAAATTCACATCTTCACATGATTAATAATTTTATCACAAACAAATAAATTTAAATGTTCACATAATTAAGAATTTCTCACAAAATAAATAAACTCAAATATCCACATAAATAATAATTTCATCACAATCAAATAAAATCATTTTTCATAAACAATTATGAACTAAACACAAAACTAATGAATTCAAAATTTAACATAATTAATATACAACTAAAATTCACAAACACAAATATTCAAATATATACAAAAAAAAACTAAATCTAAATGCAATATATACAAAGAAATTAAATCTAAATGCAATAATTCATTCACCTAACAACTAAAACTAAATTAAGACTTGAATTAGGAAATTACCTTCTTATTATTCTTTTTTTTTCTTTTTTTTTCTTTTTTTTGGAAGTTTTAGCTATTCTGGTTTGCAGTTTTATTGTGTGTGTTGTGTGGCGTGTGTGTGTTGTATTATTAGGGTTACTAAAACTTTTTTTCTTTTTGCATAAAACACCCGTGACGCCCCCCACTTCCAATTTTTTTTTTTTCAATTGAGTCCCAATTTTATTTTTTTTTTTACAAAAAAGTTCAGGACACCCTTTTTAGTGGCGTCTCGACCCAGAATCTCAATATTTTTATATATGTATTATATTACCAATTTTGAATTAAAAATGTATTAAATTTTTAATAATACCCACTTTTACCCTTATTTATGAATCAGAATACGTTATCGTAATTGTATATTTAAAGAGAACCTTTACAAAATAAATATATTATTTGAAAATAAAATTAGATAAGGAAAATTATGAATAAATGATAATTCTTTTTCTAAAAAATTAGAAGTATTATAAATTACATCGGAAAAGAATTATAAAGTTTAGTTATATAAATATAAGAAAAAAAATCATATTCTAATTATAAAACACTGTTAAAGATTTCCAAAAATGAAAGTGAACTATATCAAGATTTTCTTTTTTGAAAAGTAGACAAATATAATACATTACTTTTTTTATATTTAATACTATTATATTGTCCATTACCAATGTCATAGTTTAGTTACATCACACTTAGTTGGCCCAATAACAATGCACCTTTATTCACCTAAGAGGTCATGCCCCTAACATCATCGATTTGGAGCGAATTAAATGGGTGTTTTGGTGGGCCGGTGGGCCCTGGGGAGCCCACTAAAACCCTCAATTAATTCAAAAAAATTGTTATTAATAGAGTACCAACAAATTTTTTGTTTTTTCTGAGAAAAATCAATCGATAATCTCTGTCTCTCTCTTTTTTGTAGAGTGATAGATGAACTTTGACTTTCGCAAGACATCAAAAACTTCGTTCCTCATTCTATTAACACAAATTTAAATGAATTGATAACACTTATATAGTGTATAAATGAAAATGTCAAGTGTCAAACATAAATTAGGTACCAAATCATAAGTAATTATTACAATTAAAAATCTATTATTAATATTATTATTATTATTATTATTATCATTATTATTATTATTTGTATAATGCACATAATTTGGTCAATTATATTTATTTATTTCTCATAACTTGTATATTATATGATTACTTTAAATATTATATGATAGATAATAATTTTAATTAATTAACATTGGTTCGATGACCATATTGATTTCATAATTCAGAAAAAGTAATGTTTTCATGAAAAAAATATGCAGTGATATCAAATGTGAAATAGTATTAACATCTGATGTGAAATTGTACCTCTTATAAACTATGATGACATTTTCATATTCATCGTTAGTAAATAACATTTTTTTGTTGTAACTATTTTTCTCGAAGTAATGATAAAATATGGTGTTGTCGTGAAAAAAAAAAAATACTTGTCATGACGTCAAATGTTGTCACCATTTTTCATGGAGAAAAAAATGACAAAAATATGGTGTTGTCACAAATAGAAATTTGTTGTGACACCGAATATCGTCACCATTTATTATAATTTTGTCATTGAATTTTTTTTTCATAAACGTTTTTTTTTTGTCATTTCATTATTGTGACAAACTTTATTTAATCGACATTAAATATGCGAATTAATGACGAAATTTTAGATCAACAATGACAAAAATAAATATCGTCATAAAAATGTATTATTCTGTGAAAAAAATAAATTTTATCACTATCAATTAATATATTATAACAAAATTTTATGCTTGTAAAAAAAATCGTTACTAAACATGTAATGTAGTGTGTAGAGTTGGATTTTAAAGAACCTCATCTTCAACCATCAACTCCACAATTCTCTCTAAAATGGAGTTCTATTTTTATTCTTGGTAATATGGAGTTAATATTTTTTTAATCGAATTACCGTATATAATATATATTTAGTATTTAATATAATGTGATTATTATTAAATATGATATAATTTGCATTAATTTTTACATAAGTTTATAAAACTCTTACGAATTTATCTTAACATATAGAACTAACATTTCATAGTATAAAAAATTATCTCACGATAATTAAGAATTAACTTAAGATTATTTTAAAATCAAGATAAAAAAATGATAACTAATACACAATAAGAAATAAAAAGAAATTAAATAAAACATAATATTCTACTCCAATTCTGATGGAACCCCCTATTTTGGTTTGGGCCCGAAATTTCTTGGACAGCATCTTCGCCAAATCTAATCTAAGTTGAAAATCAAGGCACACTCTCTCTAACATATAGTATAGGTGAATTATTTGATTAGTTAATTATAAAAAACACACAAACTTTTCACATATTCACAGTTCTAGCTCTACGTAAACACCCAAGAAGTGGTGCCTATAAATGTGTGCCAACATACAATCTCCTTGTACATTTAAAACAAAAGATCAAACAAAATCCAGCATGCATCAAAAGATGTACGTGGAAGCATTGGTGTTGTACCTATTGACATGGATAACTGTTGCGTACCAGCCTCAGAACTTGACCAAAATTAAGCCGAATTCCATTCTCATTTTCCCCCTCAAGGGAAGTGTTCCTGATGGGTGTGGCACTTTTTCCTTTATATATATATATTTATATTTTGTTGGAGTGTGAGAATATTGACGTGATCGCTTAATTAGATGCATGTGTTTTTATATTTAATTTGTTGGTTAATATTTTATGAATCAATTGTGTTTCAAAACCTAGGCACTACACTACAACACTCAGCATTGGCCATCCACCCTCAGACTACGTTCTTAATATAGATACGGGCAGTGATCTTACTTGGGTTAGGTGTAAATCCGCTGAGGTAATTAATTAATCTTTTCTCTTATCATTTTTTTTCTCATTTTAAATTGGTTTAAATAACTTATGTTATATTTTTATTTTTTTTGCCCAGGCTCCTCCCCATCCTTTCATCCCTGGCAAACAAGGAAGTGTAGTAGTCCGACGCGATGATCCTGAGTGTAAAGCCCTTGGGACCATTAGGACGCCACTTGATCCAGAAACATGCGACTATAAGATTACTTATGATGACGGTACTTCCACTATGGGTATACTTGTTACGGACGTGGTTCATTTTAAAACGAGAAATGGTAGATGGGTAAACCCACAGCTACCATTCGGGTACGCGACTTGCTTTCATCAATTCTTATTTTGTTTCAGCATCTTATAGGATAGTTGGGAGTTGTTAGTGTGTACAAATAAAAACTGAAAGTTGAATGTGTTGAAAGTGGGTGTTTGGTAAATAAATTATAACCGTGCTTTATTCTTTCTTATCTATTTTAGATGAATAACATTTTTATTAAATTAATTCACTCTTCGTGATTTATACCCAAATTGTATATATAGAAATAAAATTACATATTTAAAAAGTTAAATGAAATAAGTATATTAGAAGGTGTAGTTTAGGATAATGATTGTATATTCTGTTATCCCAGTAATTATACATTCTTTCTTACCTAATTTGTAGATGCGGGTACGGTAAGGCTCATAGAAATCAAACTATGAAGGACGGGGTCCTCGGCCTTGCCGGGGCTGAATCAAGCATTTTAAGGCAGCTACGCAAAAGCGGTCAGATTTCAAATAATGCTGTTGGTCACTGTTTAAGTAGCAAAGGCGGAGGGTACCTTTTCTTGGGCGAACCTCCTCTTTTGGCTACCTGGACACCTATACAGAGAAATAAGTAAGTTTTGTCATTATCCATAATAATCAAAAAAACTACGCTTAAAATTCAGTCTAGTCACAAAACACTTCAACTATCTTTCAAAATTAAACATAAACCTCTGGGGGGTGCATTTAGTAAATTAGAAACAAATGTGGAGGGGGTGATTGTAATTTTCAAGGATAAATGTCTTTTGTTTTGATTATTTGGTAGGTTAAGTTTTAAGGGTAATTACAAGGGTGCGACTATTTTAACTCCAAATTTTACTAAATTTATCTCGTTTACTAAATTCGCACCCCATAGTTTTATTAAAATGTAATTTTTACTAGATTCATCCATATTAATTATCTTTTACCTTTTAAGTTAAAACAAAATTAAAAAGAATGGGGCTTAATCCAACCCATTTTTACTAAACATACTCAACAAGTTTTTTATATGTAATTTTTCTACTAAATAAACAAAAATATTTCAAATCCTATTATTTAGTTAATAAAAAAGATAAAACGTTATTTCCTAACAACCCTAAAGTCCTAAAAATTCTAGCCTTACCGTATTGTCGAAATATTTATATTTATTTAAAGATATTTTCAATGGGGTAGATATAGTAATAAGTGGGGTGTAGATAGCCGCACCCTTCTTGCAATTGTGCGTCTCAAGTTTAATAACCAACAACTTACGTTGAGTGTTGATTGGTTTTTTATTCAGTGGGTACTACTCACTGGGATCGGCAAAAATCCTATTTGGTGGCAAGGATATATTTGGTGGCAAGGGTACTAATAAACCGGACCTTAATATAATTTTTGATAGTGGAAGCACTTACACTTATTTAATGGATCAAGCTTATAACGCTCTTCTTGATCGGGTGAGTGTCAGGGTGATGGTTATTTGAATTTTTTTTAAAATTTGAACGTTAATAAAGATTTGCATTTATTTAGATAAACAGGAATGTGGGCAGAAGACTTACACTTGCAACTGATGATCATTACCTTCCGATTTGTTGGAGAGGACCCTTCGATTCTGTTGATAAGGTCTCTAATTATTTCTTGCCTTTGGCACTTAACTTTACACATGTTCAATTTCAGATGGGCCTGAAATCTTATCTTATCATCAGTGTGAGTGTCTCTCTTTGCTTTCTACTTCATCCATTTATCTATTTATTTATTAGTATCTTTGTTATTCACGAAAACCTTCTCAACGATTGATCTGCTTACGAGAAGAGCCAGTTATCATTCAAAATTAAAATAAATAAATAAATAAAAATTCCTTTTTTCTTTTTGTCATTATCATCCTTGAATTGTAACGGAAAGCTTGCTCTGATATATGCTTGATACAGAAAAAATGGAATGTGTGCTTGGGTTTATTGAACGGCAAGAAATTTGGATTAGACTTCCAGAATGTGATTGGAGGTAGAAGTAATTTTAAATGCAATATTTGGTGTGCATTTATGATTAACTCTTTTTTCTAATTGTGAAAAAATATTTTAATGGACAGACATTTCTATGCAAGACAAATTGGTGATTTACGATAACGAGCGTATGGTGGTTGGATGGGTTGCAGTAAACAAATGCAACTAGAAGTTTTAACCATTATCTTATGTTGTTTTTGTGTTTGCTTTTTGGCTTTTACTAGGATGTGGCAACACATCCCTCACCGCGTTATGTTAAATTATGTTATGTTATGTTGTGTTTTTCCTAATCATTTACAACATGGATTAGGAGCATCACACTATGTACGACCATTATGATATTATAAATAAAATTGGTCTTCTATGGAGTTAGAGTTTCTACGTATATTACTACAAGTTTTGATTTTAATACAATTCAATAATACATGGCCAAAACAATGATTATGTGACATGTTAAATATTTGATATTGTCAAGAATAATGTACATCTATTTGTTCGGATCAATTTGAAATAGTTCTTTATCTTAGAAATTCTAATTCCTTTCCTTTTACTAATAAGTAAGATGAAATCTTACTTAACTTATTTTTAACACTCGACCGATGATATTAAATAAGTCGATAAAGTACAAATTGCATTTCTCAAATTAGAAAGGCAAGATCTTATTATTACATAGTCTCTCGTTAGACAACCATTGTCTTCTATATCATTTCTCATGGAAAATGTATGTACACTTAATGAAACGACTTTCTTTTTTAACAGTGAAGAGAGCAATGTCTGACTTTAGACATTATTAATTTAAGGGATTTTTTTTAATACCTCCCAAACAAATCGGTTTCTTTGCCTATACCATATAAACTTTTTTTATTCTTTTTTTTTATAGTGTCCCAAACTACATGAATTTGACATATTGCCCCCTAAATCCAGTTTCCAACCACAATAACTACCCGAGAACTATCTTCTAATTTTATGGCTAATTTGGAAGTATAAAAATTACTATTGACCCCTAACTAACGTCAAATTCTCAAAAGCGAACCCATAAACTTTTAACTCTTTTCATTTTCACCCCAAAATAAAATATAAATAAATTATAACAATAATTAATAAGAAAAGAAAATTAAAATAAATCATTAAAAGTAAAACAAAGTTCCATTATTTTCTGATGAACATTTAGAATGTTTTAAATTGACATACATTACACGTCATGTACAAGTTACACCAAAGTCTTTCCACCAAAACCAGAAAATTTATGACTTTGGACCATAAATTACATTGGTCTCCATATCAGAGCAAAGCAGACAAGGGAAAAAAAAAGTTCTGAAATTTGAATAATGCGCGTAGAAAACCATAAAATCATAAACACATAAAATAAAACCATAGTGGTTGGGACTTGGATCATCATTATCATACACTATAAATCAATAAAGCATAATATGCATTGTTGGAATGTGAGTTTTACTCAAACCATAAGAACGGTACATTCACGAGTCACTCACTTCCAATCTGCAGAGTTTTTTTTTTTTTCACATTGTCCTCTAAAGTACCAGAACACTTGCCTCGAATCGACTTCCAGATCATAATTTCTCTAGAAAAAAAACTAAAGAAAATATATCTTGTTTCACTTTGTCCCCTAAAATTTATTTTTGGAAGAATATTTTCTCTAGATTCCTTTGAGAGGGAATTGGGGATTAAAGTGTAAGAATTTTATAATTTGAGATATAAAATAGAAAAAAAAATATTTTATGAAACAATGTGCAAAAAAACTCATATACTAGGTCAAAAAATAATTTTCCCTAAGAAAAAAGTTGCATGACCTTTGACATTATTGGAATGAAGAAAATATTTGAAGATGTGAGTGAAATATTTGAAAGTATAAATGTCCTAAAGACAATCAAATTTAAAAACATTGTACTTAATCACAATGATTATATATATCGTTATATATAAGATATTGTATTTATAGAATTATTATTTTGATGGTTTGTAATTATTCATATAAATGTTCCCGTGAGTTAATATTGTCATTGATATGGTGAGATGTCAGTGATAGAACATTACTCTCAAAATAGCCCAGACTAATGATTATTAAGATTGGAATACTGATAATATAATATATGTCGGCATGTGATCTACATCACATTCTTAGAGAATGCAGTTAGTCTCATGACTGCGAATAATTGTTATTCATGATAGGCACATGGATACTTTAGAGAGTATTGGTAAACCCTGCTGATAAGCTATTTGTTGTATGTCTAGAGACTTATCGGTGCATAAAGTGTGTGATAACCTTTGACTTGATGTCAATACGCACCTTATTTACTAAGTGGTGTACTTTGACCATGACCAATGCTTGCACTCTTTTTAGGGTAGATATGGCTTGTGTTGGGTACATCATGATGTAAATGAAGGTGGTAGTTAAGGCAAGAAAGAATTCATTCCTCGATCGGAATTTCGAGAGATCACTCATAATCTCTATATTAGATTGACTAAAGTCATTAGACAATGCAAGGGATATATTCATTATAGTAGTTGAGTATGGTCTAATTATCGACTAATAAAGATGAGATGAATCGATTAAGCTATTGAGATAGACATTTAGATAAATCTTAAGTTTAATCGAGTGATTCGTGATGAAAGGTTTCACCAAAACTTTGTATAAAGGTTATAATTCGTTGAGTTCAAGTGAATGTTCTTTATATATTGAGTTCGTCTAACTAAGCCGTCTAGGAATTTTGTTTGCATCATCATTGGATTAAATTCATATATAAAGACCTATAGGGTAACACTATATGCGGTTACTTCTCCGACTTAAGAGTATATCAAGAAAGTATTAAATATTCAATTTGGAATTGTAATATTTAACTGTTAATGATTATGATATTAATTTCTAGCAATCGTATCCATATCAGTTGCTGGCTTGTATTCTTGGATTAACATCTCTCTCCAGGGACTTGGTATTTTCACAAAGAATAATTGCGGTGCATTCCCATCATTCACCTTGGCTTTCCACCAGTATTCAGTGAATAACTAGATGTATTCGTCTACATGATAAATATCTCATAATTCGAGGCAATAAAGGGCTTATCAGTATTTTTTTCTGCTTCTCCTCTTCCATACCTTTGAAACATCCTGTGCCGATAAAATGGATTTTGAATAATTTAGTCATATTATTGACTTTCCCTTTTAATGACTCTCCAGATATAACTCTCATTTTTATATCTGACTCTGTTAGATCTCACGCAATCTTTACCGATCCTTCAAGGCTCATTTCAAGAGTAGAATGAACCCTTCTTTTATTAGGCCGAGAGTTCTAGCTGCAATTCGCGTTGCAGATGCCCAATCGTCTATTAATATATCTTGGTTCTTGAAGCTTGGAACATCCCGATTTAACATCAATCCATACGGATGTATAGGATCAAGTTGGGACTTCCCGTATGGCATGTTGAGAATATTGGGCCTTCATGAATATTTCCTGGTACCCAATATATTTGTAAAATCTCCTTTTATGTTGAAATCCCCGACATATGGCATTGGTGTGTCTGGTACTGGTTCATGTGAATCCGTACTTTCACATTGATTGAGACTTGTTGGAGGTGGTGCATGAGCACTTATCAGAACCAAGGCCAAAGATTCTCCTGAGTTCATTTTTAGATCTACAATACCCAATGCGGTGAAGGATTTGACAAGGTCGTGTAGATATTAAATGTTGATTGTTTCCATTACTTCTTGGGATTTAATGGAGTTCCTTTGATTAGGGCCATCATTTTTTTCTTCCTCCGTTGGTTGTCTTACAATCTCGGTCGGTTTTCCTTTTTGATGTTGACTCAAACTTTTGTGCACCCCATTTTTAATAATTAATTTTAAAGCACGTCAGTTTGCTCGCAAGTGTACGAGGTAACTGTAGGGTGATGAGTTTGACTCAAGTCGTATCTATCGAGGAAACAACTGTTCGGTTTTATCAATATTTTTCTCAATTACGAATAACATACATATACATTTGGGGGTTTGAAAAGATTAATTCGATTATTATAAACTAAGACGATAATTCAAACTAATTAAACTAATTACTTTAAACTAGATTATCAATTACGAACTAAGCAGTATACTAAAGCTGATTAAACTAATTATTCTAATTTATCAACTAAGAGCAATAACTAAATTATCGATTAACGCTACGAAGATTTAGAGCTAATTATCGAATCTAAAGCATGAATTTAAGAAACTATCGCTAAGCAATTGAATCATACGAATCCAAGAACCATTAACTAAACATAAACTAAATCGCATAAATAAAATAATTAGCCAATACCCAATATCCAAGCATAAGAAACAATTAAACTAATTAAAATTAGAATTAACTAAGAATTTATCTAAACAATTAACTAGAAAATTATCTAAGAGTTTAGAAAACTTATTGAAACTAAGGAAAGCAATGAAAAGCTCCAGCTATTCCGGAGTTTGAACGCTGATCTTGGGCGAAGATGGATTTTCGAGCGCGAAATCGGTGTTTCGGACGCGTAGAACTTCGACCCTTGATCCGCGTCTCCAAATCTTGTTATAAGACGTGGATTTATTGTTATTATGAGCTAAGGAACCTTAGGGTAGATGTATTTTTCGTGGCACCCCCTGAAAACTCGAAATATGAAGGGTTTATATAGGTTTTGCAAGTCTTGGCGCTCAAGAAACCCTAATTTCCGAATTCTGGGCCGTCGCGTCGACGGAGCATCGACTGACACGTACTGGCGCTCGGCGGGATTCGGCAGTATTGGTCGGCAGTGCTCGGCAGGTCTGGTCAGCAGGTGTGCGCGTCGGCTGGGCAGGGGCGTCGACGGGGTGCGTCGACATCGACGCTTTAGAACGTAGCGTCGACATCGACGCTTCAGAACATAGCGTCGACGTTGCGTCGACAATGGTGCGTCGGCATCGACGCTTCAGAACATAGCGTCGACTGACGCGGTCATGACTCGCTGGCATGGCTCGCGTCGACGGTGCGTCGATGGTCGCGTCAGTCGACGCGACTGAGTGTCGGTCTCCATTTCTCGATCTTTTGCTACTCGTTTCACCGGAAAGCTTGTTCTTCTACTCTCGAACATCGAACTTYGTCTTTTACGCRCTAAAMTCTTCCGGTTACTTAGCTGTAAGGTGAAAAAYAAYGAAATATCACCTATTTGCATCAATTATGATYAAAATGCGGTAAAATAAGCTGGAATTATAAARTTACRGAATTATGCTTAAATCATCCAACTTATACCAAAAATAAATAGAAAAACGTACTAAAATACTAATAAAAATAAGGACAAATCTGCTCTAATCAACTACCCCACGMTTTATTGGTTTGTTYGTYCTCGAACAAACGATRARTTCAAARTAYAACTAGAATGAAAATAAGTTCAAGCAAAGAGTCGTGCRTTGCTACATAGATAATTTTGAAAATATAGGTACAAGTCACGCAACGTCAAACACTTGACCATTATTACATTGTCGCTTCAAAATAAAATCATGCTTCCTCACGAAGGATAATATATATAAGTACGCTCACAAGCACTCAAGTATTTTCTGCATGGGACGTGTATACACTCAAATCATACAATTACATGCACAATAAATAAGCACCGAAAATCAATCTTTTCTCAATCGCAAATTAAGTGTGCTGTCAAAACTAAGAACCGGAAAAGGTCTTTGCGGGTTGTAATGTAAGGCTTTTTGTACGGGTATGGAATATATAAGTCGTGTGGCTAAATAACTCACCCAACCTAATCTAATCAAGAAGCAAATTGCTTCACCTCGCTCAAAAATAAAAACCTCACTTAACTCTCATAACGTAGCCTTTCAAACATAGGCTATTCCTCAACTCAAAAACTCGTAAACCGACTGAAAGCTCAAACCACTTAATCACAACTCTTTTGCCTTTTAAATATAAGGCTTCATAAAATAAACAATTAAACTCAAGCCTTTACAAGCGCGTAGGCAATTAATAACACAAGACCCACCATCTTTCTTATCAATTTTTTTATTTTTTCCCCATTTATTCTTTTTATGGGGTTTCTCTCTTTTTTTATTTTTTATTTTTTTATTTTTTTTTTATTTTTTTGGATGGTGGTCCTTATTTACAAATTAATAAATTCCTAATAAAAATTCTCAAGACTCAAATAACCAATTAAAATACGAACTCCTACCCCACGCTTTTAATGGGTTGTAGGGTCGTCTCAGAAACACTCATGGCTAAAGGCATGAATATTTGGCTATGATTGGCTCATTCGAAATTTATAGTGGCTAAAAATATATGGATATGGCCGGAATAAGGTTTTATATGTGCCTTAACTTCATTTTCAAAATCGACTACACACAGCGGTTTCAAAGAGATATCAAGACTGGAACTTATTCAAGCACATGCAAAGATGATAAACACTCAGGCTACTCGCTGGCTTTTTGCATGAAAATAATTTTAAAATGACGCTGCTTTTCAAGTTTTGCGAAATTGATTGCGTCCAAGTACCATTTTACAATATCTAAGAATAAATTTTGAAAAATTATGCACTTATGCACGCTCAAAGACGAAAACAAATAATCACACTTAGTCAACTTCGACAGGCAAGCCATACAAACACAATTAAGCGTAGAAATAGCAATTAATCACGTTTAAGCATATAATTATTACAGGCCAAGTATCAAATAAAATTACACAATTAATCAATACAAATCATACTCGACCACCCCCACTCTCTAAAAATCAGGGCAATCTCCGGATTGCCACAAATACATCCAAAAATCAAAAAGAGGAAGGAAAAATAAAACATCCCTGAAATAATAGTAGTCGAGCCGCTAGTCGTGAATTGTGTAATTGGCCACTTATTCAACGTACGTGATACGAATTGCCCTAAAAGAAAAATAAAACACACAAAAACAAAGAAAATAACAATATTTTTGGATTTTATATTTTCTATTTTCTTTTTCATAAACAATGCATAAATAAAAATAAGGATAGAACGAGTTTAGAACTCGCGGGACTCATCATCGGCGTCGGGGTTCTCGTCGACATCCATGCTCGGTGTGGGGTACGCCGCCTCAAAATGCTCCTCGAGCTTCGCAATGCGAGCTCGCATCTTCTTCAAGCTCTTCCGATTCTTGTCGTGGTTCGCATCCATCTTCTCGTCGATGATTTGGAGCTTATCGAACATCTTCACTTGAAATGCTCGGTTCTCCTCAAAAAATCGCCCCCAATCGGGACTCGGGCCCGAAGTAGATCGGCGGGCTTGCTCCATATCCTCGTCGCCATCGTCGTCGTCATCGTGTAGTCGAGACGAAGATCCTCCTCTAGTCGACGACCTTACTCGGGGTGCCGGTGCACGCGTAAGAGGTAAAGAAGTAGTCCCGAGTGGGCTAAGTCCGTTTGCGGCCGGATCGAACCCGAAGTGACGGGCGAGGCCGGTAATGTATGGCGCAAATGAGAGAAATGGCGACTTGCTTTCCGGAGTACCCTTAGTGACATTGTAAAGTCCTAGCAAAATGAGAGGGTACAACCGGACTTGACGACCATCAACGAGGCATTGTAGAACATAAAGCTCGGCCTTGGTCGCGTAAGTTGCCTCGTTCTTGCAAAGTATAATGTGGCCAAAGACCTTGTAGGCGACGTAGAGTGCGTCGTCTTGAATCTTAGAACACGGGAATCGCTTGCAATCGCCAACGTTACCCCCGGTAATCATTCCCCAAAAGGAGGCTATATCGAAGCCTTGAACTCCAACCGGGTGGTCCCCTACGATCGGGAAACCCAAAATGTTACTAAAAATTTCCTCGTCGACAACCACATCATTCCCTCCTAGCCGACAAGAGAACGTCTCGTCATTCCGAATCGCCAAAGTCGAGAAAAACTCGAGCATGAGTTCTCAAAAACCGGGCAAGTGCATTTGGGCAAAGTACCCACAGCCGAGGCCATCCACATATCGCGAAAGATCGGTGTAGTGGTCCGATCCTTTCGAGGCCTCATCCGCAATCCCTTGGACGTTCAAAGTCCGGTGCGTAGCAAATCCCCATTTCCGAATGTTCTTGAACATGTCCCCTTCCTTCTTGTCGAAAATAGGGAACGGTGCTCCATATTTCCCCGAGATATCTTTACGTTTACCCGCTCGAGACATTATTAATCAATAAGAAGTGAACGGGATTGAAAAACCTTGAAAAATAAGACTTTTTGTTCTTTGGGGAATTTTGTCGAACACTTGGTGTGCGTGTTCAACCAACTAAGAACTTGAGTAACTCTAGCACCAAAAACTTCCCACACAACCAACAACAACAATAATATGATCCCAGATAGTTTCAAGCGAAGTACCTCGTTGATTGTTCGTAGAAACACAAGAGTTGCCCGGAATTGCCCGAATTTGCTTCAAATTGCCCCAAACCCCTACTTAGCTTTTTAGGAGAAATAGCTTGAAATCTTCCCAAAATTCGACCTTGCTAGCGGAATTGTAGAGTGTGATTCCGGTTTTTAGCTTGTAGTGCAGGGACTTAATTAGAAAAGAAGGAAAAGTGAGAAGAGGTAAGAAAGGGCTGCTTTAAAAAGCAGTTTCCTGGGTTTTCCGCGGGTCAACCAAATGTGGGTCGGGTCATTGGGCCAAAAATCCAGTTTTTAAACGTTTCTGGTCCGGTCCGCGGGTCGCGTCGACGCCGCGTCAGTCGACGCGACAGAACGTAACCTTCCAGGCATCTGGCGTCGACGCCGCGTCGACCGATGCGAGCATTCTCGGCGTCGACGCGGGCGGAATCCTGGGCGTATTTTCCTTCGCTCGTTCGATCAATTCTCCCCGTCTGAGTTCTTCCATATGTTCTTAAACAAATAAAAATCAAAAATAAAAATTAAATAAAATAGAAATAAGGTACAAAAGGATACAAATGCTCGGGCTGCCTCCCGAGAAGCGCAAATTTTAACGTCGCTTGATCGACGCTATCTTGCTCGTTTATCTTTCAACGCACGGTGGATCTCCAAACTCCACCATCTTGCGATTGCTATTTTTACCTCGTCCGTCATGATAAGGCTTCAATCTATGCTTGTGAGCTTGAAAGGACGATTTGCCAATCTCATCGTACAACGTGGCTACGCCGTACTCATAAAATTCTTTAATCTAGAATGGTCCGCTCCATGAAGCTCCAAAATCAGTTGGGTCGTACTTACGTTCGTTATTATACAAGACTAATTCTCCAACCTCAAATTACAAGTTATTGACTTCACTCGTGCGAACCTTCCTTGATTTCTTCATTCCTTTCGCCCAATCGCCTAAACACTCCTCGCCCGTGTTCTTTTTGAAAGTGAAATTTTCGCTATGGTCGAGGAAATCGTGCCTTGAACGAATTATTGGTGGTTTCGAATCCACCTTTTGCTCGAATTCGTGTGAAAACTCCTCATCAAAATTGTCTCCAAATTCTGCCACGATGTCGCGTATGTCAATTCCCAACAACTCGATCAATTCTTCTCCACTTAAGTGCATATGATCATAGGACTCGTAATCTTTACACAAATCGACTCGCTCGTCTCTTCCCTCGATAGAAACTCCGGCGTCGTTTCCGTTGCCTAACTTGTTCAAAGTTGCGATCTCTCGTAATTCGTTGACGCATGATGCAACGGGGTCAATGAACGAATCTTTCTCTTGCATAATAGGAGAGGGAGTGTTGTGAATATCTTTCAGAGAAAAGGTCACTGTTTCACCCAAAACGGTCATCGTCATTCTCCCTTTATGAACATCAATAAGAGTATGGGAAGTCGCCATGAACGGGCGTCCTAATA
>BMAC01000357.1:926738-938488 GCA_014905375.1 Phtheirospermum japonicum | reverse complement strand
TATTGGAAAAATCTACAATACATTCACTTTACCATACCCCATGTATTAAAGCCATTGATCAATTCCACTACATATAAACTGAAATGATCTAACGATTTGAATTATATGGGGAATGGTACCCTTAAAGGTACTGTATAACTTCTCGTATTTATTACTATTGTTTGTGAATAACTATTTTGCCCCTAATGAGATTATGAATAGAGTTTAAGTTATAATGAAAATCATATATGAGAACTCATACTCTATATATTCTCTCTAGTTTATAACAATTAGAATATTTTTTGTTGAAAGAATAAATTGAGGAGGATTTAAAAGTGCTTGCATTTGGGGGTATTATTTTATTATGTGATTTGATCAATTTGAGTTTTTTTTTTAATATTTCAAAAGTTATATTTCAACTCACTTTTAGGTTTTTTAATCTTATAATCACTTTATCTATTTCTTAAAATAAATTACTCAATCACCAACTAATATTACACATTTTTTTTTCATAAATTTTATTATTTTTCCTCTCGCATAACTCCAACTACCATTCATTTTATTACTACTTTTCTTTTAGTATTTAATCAATTTTAATTATTACATTTTTATACATTCACACTCTAACAAAATATTATCCTCGTTAAAAGAAAAAAAAATCTTCACAATTTTCTCTTATTAAAGTTTTTATTTTTCACAGTTTGGAGGATGATTTCCAACTGAAAAACCTAACTGCTAAACATGTTGGAAAACTGAATAAATATGAAGGAATATTGGGTGAACTTTAGACACCAATTTCTTTTTGTCTCGTATGTCGAATGACAAGTTTGAATGTGGAATCGTTTTCTATGTTGTGAGAACATCGAAATAATATATTTATTTGTCGAAAATGATTTTTTGGAAGATGAAGATATTAAAGCTCGAAGTGTTAGTGTTATGGATTTTCTCCTTTTCAATGTGACTTGTCCCACATAGGAAAAATAAGAGAAAATGGCTAGCTTATATAGTATCACCTTCTTGGTAAGGGATACTCTAGTAAGCATAAAGGCTCTCTCCACGTGCGCATGCAGGGGGGGGAGTGCAAATCACGGTCCGATTCGTGGTGCGAACCATGGATTCGTGTGCAAGTGCGACCTGCGTACACGTATGCCGGACTAAAATCGAGCTCATTAGTAAAGCCCAAGTTTTGCTATTTTCTGGAATAATTTATTTTTTATTTCCAGTTATTAGCAAAATTGATTTCTGCTTTCAATTCATTTGTAACTCCTTTTGGTTACATGTAGAATGAAACTGGACTAGTTGAAGAGGCTCCTCTTCAACCTATAAATAAAGTTCCACAGTTCAGAACACACCAAAATACGAACATTCTTTCCAGCTGCAAATTTTTTGTATTCATCTCCAGGCGTTTATTTTCAGTTCGCCGAATTTAAAATTTGGTTACATCCATTGTATCCTGGGAAACAAAAGCTCGATACGGAGTGAATTTTTTTTAAGGAAATTGTGAATTTCACAAGCCTCGGTTTCTTCATTTTCTTGTTAATCGTTTTCTGGATTACAAGAGCAATAATTGCAAGTCATGATGGCTGATATTCATTTTGAGGGAATTTCTGTCAGTGAAACTTTCCAAGCGTCTGCTATCATTGCGAAGCTACCACCAAGTTGGAATGATTTCAAAAACTATTTGATGCATAAGAAGAAAAAAATGACGGTTAAAGAACTTAATGTTAAACTTCGTATCGAAGAAGACAATAAGGTATATGGCAATAAAAGCCATGATATTCATGTGGCTAAAGCAAATGTTGTTGAGCATGGTGGAGGCTCAAAGAAAACTTTTAAGAAAAAACCTAATAATGCTGGAAAAACATAACTTAAACCCAAGAAAATGGATTTTAAGAAAAAATTCGATGGTGATTGTTTCAATTGTGGAAAGCTTGGTCATAGGTCTTCTGATTGCAGAAAGCCTAAGAAGACTCAGCAAGCTCACATGGTGGAAAATGAAGCCAAAGATGTTGATGAGATGTACTTTGCTGCTGTAATCTCTGAAGTGAACCTAGTGGGTTCCAATCCACGTGAATGGTGGATCGACAAGGGTGTTACCCATCATATTTGTTCAAAAAAGGACCTCTTTAATGTCCTTGATGAAAATGTTGATGGAGAGAAACTCTTCATGGGGAACTCAGCTACGTCTGACATCAAAGGCCTGGGAAAAGTGGTGCTGAAGTTGACTTCCGAGAAGGAACTGACTTTGAACAATGTACTCTATGTATCAGAAATTCAAAAGAATCTTGTATCTGGCTCTCTATTGAGAAAATTTGGTTTTCGTATAACTTTTTAGTCTCGTGTGCTCACGTTGACCAAGAATAGAGCATTTGTAGGAAGGGGTTATGAATGTAATGGGCTGTTCAAGCTCAATGTAATGACTATTAAGTCAAACGTCAATAAAATACATTACTCTTCCATTTATATACTTGAGTCTTCCATAATGTGGCATGGTAGACTAGGACATGTCAATTACAATACCCTGCGCAGGTTAATGAAATTGAAATGCATACTTCATATTGACGCAAAACATAAGTGTGGAACTTGTGTAGAAGCAAAGTTGACTCGTTTATCATTTCAGAGTATGGAACGAAATAACAAACCACTTGAATTAATACACACTGATGTATGTGACTTAAAGACCACACCAACTCGTGGTGGAAATAAATACTTCATTACTTTTCTAGATGATTGCACTAAATTTTGTTATGTGTATCTTATGAAAAGTAAAGATGAAGCAATAGAGAAGTCTGCTCTCTATAAAAATGAAGTTGAGAATCAACTAAATAAAAAGATTAAGGTGATTAGAAGTGATAGAGAGGGTGAATATAAATCACCTTTTTCTAACTTTTGTGGTGAATATGGAATAAGGCATGAAACAACAGCACCTTATTCACCACAACAAAATGTTGTTACTGAACAAAATAATTGTACATTAAAAGAAATGATGAATGCAATGCTGTTAACTTCTGGATTACCCCAGAACATGTGGGGGGAAGTTGTGTTGTCAGCTAATTATATTTTAAATAAAGTGCATATAAAGAAAATGGACAAAAGCCCATATGAATTATGGCATGGAAGAACTCCATCGTATAAATACTTACGAATGTGGGGGTGTCTTGCCAAGGTTGCAATACCTATACCTAAGAAGGTAAAAATAAGACAAAAAACTGTTGATTGCATATTTGAAGTGTAATTTTTTGTGGTTTTAAGATATTAAAAGGTTCATTTGGCTTGGTATTATCGGACTTCAATCCATTTACAAGTTTCAACGTGTTTCAAGCTTGAGAAATAGAAGGAAATTGAAAATAATGCAATTAAAAATATCAAACTAAGTAGAAATTGAAATGACAAGTTGGTCGGATGGCTTGGTCGTATGCCTCAATTGAAAATGCAAAGCAAACAAGAAAATAAGCAAGAGAATGCAAAGTTTCACCATGTACTACCATGCATGCACAAGGTACAACCATGCATGAAAACTCAAATAATGCTAATTAGTAAAAATTGAAAGCACCAAAGTAAAGAGCTATAAAAGTTGACGTAAAAGTTCAAATCTTTCGGAAAAATAACGAGAAACGAAGAGTAGATCTAAAGTTCAATTTAAAACTATGCATGGAAATTTAATTCAAAATAAAGCAATGGAAAAACTCAAAATCAAGATGATCAAGGACCCGATCTATAGCCTAGGTGTGTCAATCAACTAGAATCCATAGTCAATTCACAAGTTTCATCATGAAATCAAGTAGTTAAGACAAAAAGCATAATTGAAGAACAAGCTTGAAAATGAAGAACAAAGATTGAAATTAAAAGGAAAGCTTACTAAAATTAAATGGAGAATTCCAAAGCTTGAATTACAATGAAAGTGATAATCCAAAGGAGTATTTGGATTCATCTTGAGCTTACAAACCCAAGGAAATGCTTGAAGATTAAATCTAAAATCTAAGAGAGAGAAAGTAGATCTAGAGGAAAAATGAAGAGAAAATTAATCCCATGACTCATGCAAGAGTTGGGGAATGAGTGGATGCCTTCCTCAAGTCAAGTGGAGGGTTTTTATAGTGATTTAGCAGGGGCAAGCTCGTCAAAATGCTTTAATTCCCGGACTCTCAGTCGATCGACTGAGGTCCAGTCGATCGACAGCTCAGTCGATCAACTAAGGGCAGTCGATCGACTGCTTATCAGAAAAGTCCGCAACTCTCTGTCGATCAGTCGATTTTTGATGGCTGCAGTATTTTTTCCTCAGGACCAGTCGATCGACTGCCCAGTCGATCGACTGCCTCGCCAAATTGCAGCGCTCTCTGATGGTCAGTCGATCCTCCAGTCGATTTCTTGGCTAGCAGTCGATCGACTGAGGGCAGTCTGGGCAGTCGCTCGGGCAGTCGACTTGGCTCGATTTTCCTCGTTTCGGCACGGTTCCTTGAGTTTCAACTCCTCGACTCGCTCCTTACAACTTTTAGCGTCGGTCTAATACCTCGTGCCACCTACAACATACGAATTTAGATTCAAAACCTATGGCTCGTCATCAAGAAATGCATATATCAAGTTTCAATACTACAAACGGGGAAATGACCAAAAACCTAACGAGAATGACTCAAAACGACTAAAAACAATGCTAAACCCTAACTATAAAAACTAAGGAAAACACAACAATTACATGCAAAACAACTACCCCACACTTATCGGTTTGTTCGTCCTCGAACAACGAAAAGAATCGAGAGTGTACATGCAATGAACATAGTGTCAAAGAAAGAAAAACCTTTGTGCTTATCCTTATTTATATGATGGAAATATCAACATTCACTCGCTATTGTCAAGCATTGCTCGTATTACTCTTTCTCAAACGCAAGCCAAATTGATGACTTCCTCACAAATGGAGATTTGAGGTGTTCGCTCAATTCGCTCAAGTGTTTGATAAGGGACGTGTATACGCTCGAATCGGACAATGCATGCGTTCGTCAAGATTTCAAAAATTGGACGCTAAAGATTGCTCGTAGCAAATGACCAAACAAGAATCAAACGAGGCCTTTATTATGGGTTGTAATGTTGGCTCTTTGGTAAGGTATGAAACACTTGGATATAGTGGCTAACACACGACCAAACGTGATCAATAACGCACAAAATCCTACTTTCTAAAACCGAAGCTTATAATCGCTTCACCTTCCCAATTCACTCAATCTCTCATTCGAAACCCTTTCTCTTTCACACTCTTTCTCGACTTTTATCTCACAACGCTAAGAAGCTTTATGACTTGCCCCTTTTTACTAAACTTATCCCTTTTTGAATTAGGCTTTTCACTTGAATGCACGCTTAGTCACTTTTCGTGATTTGTGTTGGAGAATTATTCTCTCTCTCTCTCTTTCTTTTTTTTTCTTTTTTTTTTGTATAAGCACTCTAAAACCCGAAAAAACCTCATTTGATTTCCCACACATTTCTCGTTAGCTAACAATACACTCCCCCGCCTCACAATTATGAAGACATAAGAGCTAAAATCGAGCTCGGCTAACAAGAAACGGGATAAAGGCTCAAGGGGCTCATTTGGGTTTTTTTTAAAGTAGCTTACATATATGGATATGGTCGGAACAAGGGTGATATATGTGCCTCGAGGTCATTTTCAAATTCAATAATGTGCGAGCAAAATTAAACCTCTTTAATGCAATTTCAATAAAAACACAAGCAAGCTGATAATTCACACAAGGCTACTCACTAGTTTGCATCGAATTTGGGAGCAAAATCAAAAGAGCTTTTGGATCTTTGCAATCTTTTCACAAGAAAATGTTGATTATATATATATAAAGGCGGTTTTGGACGAAGCACAAAAATTCAACTCCTCACACAAGAGGCTTAAGACATGCAAAAACTCGACAAGTAAACTATTCAAACTTCAAAGTATGAGGAATTGTTCAACCATGTAATAAAGACATAAAAACGACACAAAAAAAAGACTCACAAACGATCCAACAACGACTCAACCAAATAATAGCGCAAGAAGTAAGCGTCACTTCGCCAAGAATGCGTCACTTCGCCAAGGCTCGATTTAAGATTTACAAAACATGCTTAATTAAAACCGGACCCTAAGAACCTACCCACCCCACACCTAAACCATGCAATGCCCTCATTGCATTTTAATGAGAATCAAGTAAAAGGGGTGTGAATAGAAACTCCCTCAACCGAGCGAGTTTGGGTCGAGCTCGGTGGGGTCCACCTAAAAACCAAGCAACCCAAGTAGAATCCGAGCATGGTTAGTATCACCCGAGTTCATGAACGCTACCAAGCCATCCATTCGCCCAAGGCTGGAGTCGGTAACCGAGATATATACAAAAACAATCACATCAAATTAACATCCAAGAAAATTATGTACATAACTCACGAAAATAAGGAACAAAAGCACAAAACACTATATTTTGGATTTTTTTTAAGTTTTTCAAAATTTTACTATTATTTTTTTTTTTTGATTTTTCAAGAATTAGATGAGAAACAAAAGAACATAATCGAATAAAAAATAATACAACCCAAAATAAAGTGCAAGTCTAAATTAAACATAAAAACAAATCGATATAAGAGAGATAGCGCAATCAATGACGTCTCCGTTGTCGGGGTTGGAGCTTCGCTTCCTCGTCCTCTTCTTCTTCCTCTTCTTCCTCTTCGTCATCTTCGTTCTCCTCATCGTCGTCGCCGTCCTCCTCGTCATCGATGTAATCCTCGTCTTCATCGTCCTCGTTTCGGGCCATGCGGCTTTCGATCAACAAAAGGCGGCTATGGAGGGCGTGGTGTGCTCGGTCGGCTCTTGATTGCCCCACGTCGAACCGATCAAAATGCTCAAATACTTGGCATTGAAACTCGTGCCAATCTGTGTTGGGACCCGGGCCGGTGCTCGGGCCCACATAAGGCGATAAAGCTCCATGGCTCGTGCTTGCATGAAACGGCGCCCCCAAACTGGTGTTCGGGATGTCATCGGCATCGACACCCTCATTGTGCCGCCTATCATACTCTTCCTCCTCCCGTTCTTGCTCTCGGTGGCACGGGCATTGGGGGTTCGTCGGTATCTTCGGCAATTTCCACCCCAACACCATCGGTTCAATCCTAGTCATCCGAGCCGCCTCCGGGTCGAATCCAAAATGTCAGGCGATCATGGTAATCATGGGACCCATTCCGACCCAGGCTATACTTCCTCCCCTCATCTTCTTAATCGCTCGAATCCCGTCCAGGATGAAAGGAAAGAACGGAAGTTGACGCCCGTTTTCCAATCTCCAAAGCACGTAAACCTCGTCAAGTGTGAGGTTGGAGCTCTCGTGCTTGCCCATGACGATGTGGGCAAAGAAATTATACACATTCAAAAGTGCCATGTCGGTGATAGCCGAGGCTTGATATCGAGAAGTACCTCGCCCACCATTGATCGAGGCCCAAAATTGTGTCGGGGCGAAATCTCTTGGCCGGTCGTCCCATAAATCTTCACAATTGAACCTAAGGACCGCTTGGAGCGCTTCCCATGTAACCCGACACTCCCTCCCTCCCTCCGAAATGAACCCGGAACTCCGAGAATCACGGGACTCGTATGTAGTAAAGAACTCGAGCATCAACTCCCGGTAGGCCGGTGCTCGAAGGGAGGCGAAATATCTAGCACCCAAAACATCCATTAGGGCGAGCACCCGGGACCCGACCCCTAGGTAGTCCCCATTCGCCACCCACTCGTCAAGGCGATCGAGCGTTACGAAACGTGGAACGGCAAAGTTCCTTTGGGATAGGTTTTTGAAAAGTTCACCCTCGAACGTAGAATAAATGGGAAACGGGGTGGAGTAATTGGCGGCTAGGTCGGGAAAGTGGTTGTAGTAATTAGCCATGGAATTGGTGAGAAGGAACGAATTATGTGTTCTAAGAACTTCGAGGATCAATATGAACGCTCAAAACGGAAGGAACGGGGAAAAATCAACAAAGGAAACTCATTGAGGCATTTCCTCAAACACTTAGTGGGCACAGTTTTTGAATATGGAATTTCGAAGAATTGGAACCCAAATATCCCCAAATCTCAACCAATCAAACCAACAATATTTCAAGGAATTGGTTCAAGCGAATTACCTCAAAGATCGGCTTGAATTTTGAAAAGGAAACCAAAGAACAAAAACCCCCAATGTTGTTGTAGGAACGGAAGGAATTGGAGAAACCAAAACTTCCCACACACAAGAGCCCAGTCGATCGACTCATCTCCCTCTCTCTCTCTTCTTTTTCCCGATGTTTTCTCTTTTTTTTTTCTTTTCTCTGTTTTTTTCTCTCCCTTTTTAATCTGCAGTCGGCTGGGCAAAGGGGGGGAGGATCGACTGGTTTTTATAATCTTTCTGCCCAGACCGCGTCAGTGGGGCAGTCGATCGACTGCTCTTCAGAGAAGTCTGTGAGTTTCTGTCCGCCAGTCGATTCGGGGGGCTCAGTCGATTATGCAGTCGATCGACTGCTCAGTCGATTCGACTGGAAGCTATCGAATCGACTGCTCTTCAGAGAGCAACTCGAGTTTCTGTCCGCCAGTCGATCCGGAGGGGTGTCAGTTGATTCGACAGTCGATCGACTGCTAACCAGTCAAATCGACTCTAGGTTGTCGATCGACTGCAACAGTGATCGCCAAATCCTCGTTTTCGGTCTCCGTAGCTCCCAGATTGCACCTACACCAACAAAAACATAAGACAAAACAAAGCAAAGGAGGAAATATGCACATAATTTCAAGAAGAAACAAGAAAAATGAAATAAAATAAAACAAAATAAAATGAAACAAAACAAAAGTGAATAATAATAAGAAAGATAAGAAAGAGATAAAAAATTCATGGGTTTCCTCCCATGTAGCGCTTGTTTAACGTCATTAGCTCGACGTTTCCCTTGTGAATTATGCAATGGATGAGACGGGAGGATCCACCAAAGCTACCACTTCCTAGCCGAGTGGCAAAAGGAAACCATGCCGATAGGGTTGAACTCGATGCCCATTCACTTGCAAACGATCTTGAGATGTGGGGTCGAACAATGTCACCTCTCCACTCGGATTAGCAAACTCGATGGTGTAAGGACCCGTCCATTTCGACTTCAATTTTCCGGGATGGAGGGCTAAGCGGGAATTGTAAAGCAAAATGGGCATCCCAACCTCAAGCTTTTTCGGGATTATTCTCTTGTCGTGGATGCATTTCGTCCTCTCCTTGTAGATTCGAGCATTTTCATATTGATTATCTCTAAGCTCGTCCAATTCCTCTAATTGCAACATCCTCTCGAGGCCGGCTTCCTTCAAGTCTAAATTAACGACTTTTATTGCCCAAAATGCTCTATGTTCGATCTCCACGGGCAAGTGGCAAGATTTCCCAAATACTAAATAGTACGGGCTTGTGCCTAGAACCACTTTATATGGCGTACGGAGGGCCCACAATGCATCACTCAACTTTCTCGACCAGTCCTTCCGGCTCGGTTGCACCGTTTTCTCCAAGACACTCTTCACTTGCTTGCTGCTCGCTTCAACTTGCCCCGAGGTTTGGGAATGATATGGCGTCTCTATTTTGTGCTTGATCCCGTAGATCTTCATAAGTTTCTCGAAGATTTTGTTACAAAAGTGACTACCACCATCACTTATTATGACCTTAGGAAAGCCAAAGCGAGCATATATGTTCTCTTTCACGAACTTCACAACCACCTCGGCGTTGTTCTTTGTTGTAGGTATTGCCTCGACCCATTTCGAAACATAGTCCACTCCCACAAGAATGTATTCATGCCCATTGGAAGACTTGGGGAATTGCCCCATGAAGTCGATCCCCCACACTTCAAACATCTCCACCGCCAAATTTCCCACCAAGGGCATCTCGTTTCTCTTTGAAATGCTCCCCGTCCTTTGACATCTATCACAAGTTTGAACGTGAACGTGATCGTCATAATGGGGGGACGGCCAATAGAAGCCCGAACTTAAAATCTTGAGAGCCGTCTTTCTTCCTCTGAAGTGGCCACCGGCTTGATGGCCGTGACAAAAAGTTAATAGCTCTTGTATTTCCTCCTCGGGCACACATCTCCTTATCAAACCATCTTTCCCCACTTTGTACATGAGTGGATCGTCCCAATAAAAACTTTGGCACTTAGCTAGGAAGCGTTTCTTTTCTTGCCAATCCATATTCGGCCGAAGCTCACCATTTGCCAAGTAATTTGCATAATCGGCGTACCAAGGCGCTTGGCTCACTTTCATCAAGTTCTCATGTGGAAAATTCTCTCAAATGGCCACCCTTTCTCCTTCCTTCATGACCAACCTCGAAAGATGATCGGCTACCGCATTCTCACACCCCTTTCGATCCTTGATCTCAATATCAAATTCTTGAAGTAATAGGATCTATCGAATGAGACGGGGTTTTGCTTGAGGCTTAGAGAACAAATATCGTAATGCGGCATGATCGCTATGCACCACGACTCGTGATCCAACAATGTAGGCTCGAAACTTCTCTAACACAAAGATCACGGCTAAGAGCTCTCTCTCTCTGTCGTCGTATAGTTCTTTTGTGCATCATTGAGCATCAAACTTGCATAATACACCACTCTTAATAGCTTGTCAACTCGTTGGCCAAGTACGGCCCCCACCGCTTCACTCGTTGCATCGCACATAATCTCGAAAGGCAAGTTCCAATCGGGAGCTACGACAATGGGGGCGGACACGAGGCTCTTCTTCATCGCCAAAAATGCTTCCTTACAAGTTTCGTCAAATTCAAAAGGGACTTCATTACTCAACAACCGACACAAGGGACGGGCGATTTTTGAAAAATCTTTTATAAACCACCGATAGAAACCGGCATGTCCGAGGAAACTCCTTACATCTTTCACATTAAGGGGAGGAGGTAACTTTTCGATCACTTCCACTTTGGCTTTGTCCACCTCAATTCCCTTCTCCGAAATCACATGCCCGAGCATAATGCCACTTCAAACCATGAAGTGTCTCTTCTCCCAACTTAGAGTTATGCTCGTCTCTTCACATCGGGCCAACACTTCCTCAAGGTTTCTCAAGCATTCTTCGAACGAGTCCCCATATATGGAAAAGTCATCCATGAAGACTTCAAGATATTTGTCGATCATGTCGGAGAATATTGATAGCATGCACCTTTGAAACATCCCCGGGGCATTACATAGCCCAAACGGCATCCGACGAAAGGCGAAAGTCCCAAATGGACAAGTGAATGTCGTTTTAGCTTGGTCCTCGGGCGCGATGCCAATTTGATAATAGCCCGACAATCCGTCTAAGAAGCAATAAGAGTGGTGGCCGGTTAACTTGTCTAGCATTTGATCAATGAAAGGTAGAGGAAAGTGATCCTTCTTCGTAGACGCATTCAACTTTCTAAAATCGATGCACATCCTCCACCCCGTCGTTGCCCGTGTAGCCAATAACTCACCCCTTTCGTTCTCCAAAATGGTGATGCCGCTCTTTTTAGGAACCATGTGCACGGGACTTGTTTTGCATGTAATTGTAGTGTTTGTCTAGTGTTTTTAATTAGGATTTTATGTTAATTTTAGTAGTTTTTGAGTCGTGTTTTGTTAGGTTTTCACTTGTTTTCTTGTTTTTTGATCTTTTCGTGTTTCTTGTTGATTTTATACATAAAATGGCTAAATTGAGTTCAATTAATTTGTGTATGGGGGTTATTTGTGTTAGGTTTTGATAAGAAGGCAAAAAGAAGGTGAGAATTGGCCCTTGGCTCGATTTGGCTCGAGCCAAGGCGAGTCCCACGCACAGCTGCTCGGCATCT
>BMAC01000357.1:885047-925110 GCA_014905375.1 Phtheirospermum japonicum | reverse complement strand
CAATTTGAGTATCTCGTCCTTCACGATTTCTTTAAGGTTGGGGTTCAATCGCCTTTGGGATTCTCGAGAGGGTTTGACGTCGTCCTCCAATATGATTCGATGCATGCATGTCGAAGGGCTAATTCCCTTTATATCACCGAGGCTCCATCCAATGGCACTTTTGTGAGCTTTTAGCACCTTGATCAACCTCGCTTCCTCTTCTTCATTTAGATTGGCAAAAATAATCGTCGGCTTACTCTCCTCTTCTTCAAGAAATACATATTTGAGGTGAGATGAGAGAGGCTTTAGCTCGGGCTTGTGCCTCCTCTCACCCTCATCGGTGGATAGCTCGAACAAATCAATCATTCCCTCTAAGTATTCGTCAAAGTTTTCACTCGTTTCGACGATTTATTTCTTCAACAAGCCCCACCTCCCCCTTCAAAAATAGGTCGTTGTCCTCAACGACACCAATGCAAGCACTCTCAAAGAGACCCATCTCAAGACATGATTCATTGCCAAGCTCAAAAGGACCAACATTCTCAACATCACCGCTATCACCATCCCCATACTCGTCCGCCAAGAAAACTTGTTCAACCACATCTTGAATCTCGTCAACAAGAAGACAATCTGCATGATAGATGCTCGAAGGAATCGACAGCAAGTTGGACATTGAAAATTTAACCGACTCACCCGCAACGGATAAGGTGAGGTTCTTCTTGCCAACATCAATGAGGCATTGAGTAGTTTCCATGAAGGGACACCCAAGTAGAATCTTATGTTCGGCCCCATCATTTGGAACCGTTCCCACATCAAGAACAACAAAATCTACCGGGACCACAAGCCCTCCAACTTTGACAAGTACGTCCTTGACAACGCCTTTCGAGTATCGAATCGACCGATCGGCCAATTGTAAGCAAATTCGTGTTTCTTGCAAGGGCGCTAGCTCCAATTGCTCATATATCGAAGATGGTATCAGATTTATCCCCTCCCCGGAATCAAGCATACCAGTTGTGACCTTTCCATTTCCGAGCGTAATGTCAATACAAAAGGAGCCGGGATCGATCTTCTTGAGGGCCAAAACTGAAGGATCACACACCACACTCGCCTCTTTAGATAAGACAATCGTCTCATTTGGAGAATGGATGAGTTTTTTGGAGGAAAGGTCTTTGAAAATCTTCGAGTAAGCGG
Source organism: Phtheirospermum japonicum (assembly GCA_014905375.1). Lineage (NCBI taxonomy): Eukaryota > Viridiplantae > Streptophyta > Magnoliopsida > Lamiales > Orobanchaceae > Phtheirospermum > Phtheirospermum japonicum. The sequence continues at coordinate 923,943 of BMAC01000357.1, read as the reverse complement.
GTATGTCTCGAATGGCATCCAACAAGGGGAGAGTGATGTTCACATTTGCCAAAGTGTTGTAGAGATGTTGGAATTGCTCATCCTTATTGGTGTTTTGGAGTCGTGACGGATAAGGCGGGGAAGCCTTTGGAATCGGTGGCTTATAAGCGTTCGAGGATTTATGCAAGCCATCGGGGCCTTCTTTCGACGGTGGGGCACCCGCGGGGGTGGAATCGGGAGTAGCGACAGGACCGGAGGATCAACGTTCTCATTTTCGGAAGGTGGAGCCACCTTGTTATCGATAACCCGACCACTTCGAAGAGATGTAATTGCATGGGCATGGGAAGGTTGGCTCGGTAGCTTCCCTTTTTCATTGGCTTGTTTGATCATATTTATCTCGGTAGCCAATTGCCCAATTTTCGTGTCCGTGGCATTCAAACGTGTTTCCATGGAGGACACCGTGGCATTCAAATGTGTATCCATGGCGGATACCGTGGCACTCAAGGTGGACACCAAGGCGGTGAGGGCTTGCATTTGTTGGACTAGCACATTAAGAGCCGGATCGGTGGCCGGTGGTAGAGCATTCGTCGGGGGAGATGGTCGAGAAGAGCCCATGGGAGGGTTCGAGTACCCTAAGCCTGAATGTGTGCGGTTGCTTAGATGGTACGGGGGATTTTGACTAGATGGCCAAGGAAAGGGTGGTCAAGCCACACTGTGACCCGGTTGGTAACCTTGAATCTCACAAACATCCTTCGATTGAGGCACCAGCATGTAATGGGAAGGATTCGACGGACAATAAAGCATTTTATGCCCAACCATACCACAAGACAAACAAGGCGGGTCCATGCTCGGGGACGAAAACTTGGCCATTTGAACTTTCATAGCATCCATCTCCTTTTTCATCTCAAGCTCTCTCGGGGAAAGAGGCTCATTGACATTATTGACTTCATTAGCACTTGAGTACAAAGCACGGGAAGATTTTTGTTGAGAATTCTCTGCCAAAGAGATGAAAACATTGAGAAGCACGCGTGGAGAATGGATTGTCATATTACCCCCCGCCGATGTATCCACCATATATTAAAATTGGGGGTCCAATGCCTCATAGAAGGTTTGAATTAGAAGCTCCTTGGGTATACGATGATGCGGACAACTAAGAAGAAGATCATTGAACCGAGACCAAGCAAAGTGAAACGGCTCATTTTTCATTTGCTTGAACGACATAATTTTAATCCTCACATCATTTGTTTTCTCCATGGAATAGTAGTGTTTGAAAAAGATCTTTTCGAGCTCGTTCCATGTGCGAATCGTGTTAGGAAGAAGACCCATGAACCACGTTAAAGCCTTATCTTGGAGAGCATATGAGAAACATCGGAGTTGAAGATGCTCCAAACTCATCATATTCGGGCGGTGAAAACTCGAGACATGCCATAAGAATTGCTTGATGAATTGGAGGGGGTCCTCCTTGGCAAACCCGTGAAAAATGGGAAGGCGGGCTAAATCGAGCGATCGGATATCAATAGCCATCACCGCGGGGGGAAGATATATACAAGACGAAACATGAGCCCCCACAAAAGCTTGGCTCACCTCCCTCATAGTCCGTACGGGTGGAGTAAGTGGAGCACTCGGATCGTAACCACCAAGCGAATCATACTCATCAAGCTCGTCCTCTTGAAATCCATGATCATTACCATATCCGGGACTACCACCATAACCATTCGGATCCGCATTTGGTGTCTGATTGAAAGCATGCACGGGTGGAGTACCATACGGACCGGGATTCGGATTGGGCACATTCAGAGAACGGCGATGAGCACCATAGCCATAAGGAACGGGGTCCGGGCCTCCAAAATCATCGAAGGGATCATGAGCATCCAAGAGCACATTGGACCCGACATGGTTTGCACCATGTCCTCCCATGTCGGGTTGACGAACACCATGAGAACCAGAGGCAACGCGGTTCGCACCATGCCCTCCCGCGTGCCCCTTTCCAACCAAACCACCACCATTCCCAACATGGTTTGCACCATGCCCTCCCATGTTGGGAACAAAGCCGCCATTAGAAGAAAGAGGTAAAGAAGCAATACCTTGGTGTGGGCCCGTGGCGTGCTCATGAGTGGTAAAACCACTCCCTTGAAATCCAAGCGATTGCTCGTAAGGCGGTGGGTGAATGGGAATGGAAGGCCCGGTCATGGAACTCGGAATGGGCTCCTCATGAACTCCAAGCTCGGTCGAGGTAGAAGCTTGAGGATCTACCCAGGGGGGTTTCCCGTGAGGGTCAAGAAATGGGACCGGTTGAGTGGTCGCCATAGAAGAATCAAGAAGCAACGGGTGTCGAAGACGTCGTAATCGTTCGGGGTTAGAAGTAAAAGGAAATAATTCGTGTCCAAGCGAGCGACGACCTTGCATACACTCAAAGAGAACGTCAAATAACAAAGAAGCTAAAAACACAACGAAACAACAATTAAATTGAAGGCATTAACCAAACCGTGTCGCAATGGCGCCATTTTGAAGTGTAATTTTTTGTGGTTTTAAGATATTAAAAGGTTCATTTGGCTTGGTATTATCGGACTTCAATCCATTTGAAAGTTTCAACGTGTTTCAAGCTTGAGAAATAGAAGGAAATTGAAAATAATGCAATTAAAAATATCAAACTAAACTAGAAACTAAAATGACAAGTTGGTCGGATGCCTCGGTCGTATGCCTCAATTGAAAATGCATAGCAAACAAGAAAATAAGCAAGAGAATGCAAAGTTTTACCATGTACTACCATGCATGCACAAGGTACAACCATGCATGAAAACTCAAATAATGCGAATTAGTAAAAACTGAAAGCACCAAAGTAAAGATCTATAAAAGTTGACGTAAAAGTTCAAATCTTTCGGAAAAATAACGAGAAACGAAGAGTAGATCTAAAATTCAATTTAAAACTATGAATGGAAATTTAATTCAAAATAAAGCAATGGAAAAACTCAAAATCAAGATGATCAAGGACCCAATCTATAGCCTAGGTGTGTCACTCAACTAGAATCCATAGTCAATTCACAAGTTTCATCATGAAATCAAGTAGCTAAGACAAAAGGCATAATTGAAGAACAAGCATGAAAATGAAGAACAAAGCTTGAAATTAAAAGGAAAGCTTACTAAAATTAAATGGAGAATCCCAAAACTTGAATTACAATGAAAGTGCTAATCCAAAGGAGTATTTGGATTCATCTTGAGCTTACAAATCCAAGGAAATGCTTGAAGATTAAATCTAAAACCTAAGAGAGAGAAAGTAGATCTAGAGGAAAAATGAAGAGAAAATTAATCCAAGGCTCATGCAAGAGTTGGGGAATGAGTGGATGCCTTCCTCAAGTCAGGTGGAGGGTTTTTATAGTGATTTAGCAGGGGCAAGCTCGTCAAAATGCTTTAATTCCCGGACTCTCAGTCGATCGACTGCTCAGTCGATCGACTAAGGGCAGTCGATCGACTGCTTATCAGAAAAGTCCGCAACTCTCTGTCGATCAGTCGATTTTTGATGGTTGCAGTCGATTTCCTCAGGACCAGTCGATCGACTGCCTCGCCAAATTGAAGCACTCTCTGATGGTCAGTCGATCCTCCAGTTGATTTCTTGGCTAGCAGTCGATCGACTGAGGGCAGTCTGGGCAGTCGCTCGGCTAGTCATCCGGGCAGTCGACTTGGCTCGATTTTCCTCATTTCGGCACGGTTCCTTGAGTTTCAACGCCTCGACTCGCTCCTTACAACTTTTAGCGTCGTTCTAATACCTCGTGCCACCTACAACATATGATTTTAGATTCAAAACCCATGGCTCGTCATCAAGAAACGCATATATCAAGTTTCAATACTAAAAACGGGGAAATGACCGAAAACCTAACGAGAATGACTCAAAACGACTAAAAACAATGCTAAACCCTAACTATAAAAACTAAGAAAACACAACAATTACATGCAAAACAATATTCATTGGATATGCGTATAACAGTATTGCTTATTGATTTATTGTGAATGAGTCTAAGATTGAAGACATACACAAGAATACGATAATGGAGTCATGAAATACTTCGTTCTTTGAACATGTGTTTCCACTTAAGTCTGAAATGGAATCTAGCTCCATTAAAATGACTACAGAAATAATAGAAAAATGACAAGAAGAAGACATTGAGGTACAACCACGTAGAAGCAAGAGAGCTAGGGTAGAAAAGTCCTTTGGTCTGGATTTTCTAACTTACATGATTGAAACTGAACCTCAAAATTACTCTAAAGCATTGAGATCTACGGAAGGACCTCTATGGAAAGAGTCAATTAAAAGTGAAATTGATTCGATTTTGCAAAATCACACATGGGAACCAGTGGATCTTCCTCCTGAAAGTAAACCATTATGATATAAGTGGATTTTCAAAAGGAAAATGAAAGCTGACGGAACAATTGATAAGTATAAGGCTAGACTTGTAATTAAAGGTTACAAGCAAAGAGAAGGTCTTGATTACTTTGATACATATTCCCTAGTAACTAGAATAACATCCATCAGGATGATTATTGCTATAGCTGCTTTGGAAAATTTGGAAATACATCAAATGGATGTAAAAACCACTTTCCTAAATGGAGATTTAGAAGAAGAAATCTACATGGAACAACCTGAAGGGTTCTCGCCTCCAGGGAAAGAGAATAAGGTTTGCAAATTGGTTAAGTCATTGTATGACTTAAAGCAAGCTCCAAAACAATGGCATGAGAAGTTTGATAATGCCATGATGGAGTGTGGATTTAAAATCAATGAATGTGATAAACGCGTCTACATTAAAGACAATGAATTAGGATATGTTATCTTATGTCTTTATGTAGATGATAAATTCGAGATTTAACATGAAGGATATGGGCCTACCTGATGTGATACTTGTAATTAGAATCCATAGAACATCACAAGGGATCGTGTTAAGCCAATCTCATTATGTAGATAAAATTCTTGAGAAACTTAACAAGGAAGATTGGTCTCATGCTAGGACCCCGATAGATACAAGTCAACATCTATCGAAAAAAAGGGGTGAAAGTATTTTTCAAGTAAAATACTCAAGAGTAATAGGGAGTCTAATGTACCTGATGAGTTGTACAAGACCAGACATCGTCTATGCAGTGAGCAGACTGAGTAGATATACTAGCAATCCAGGAGTTAAGCACTGGAATGGGATAGTAAGATTACTCAGATACTTGAGATATACTCGTGATATTGGTTTGCACTATGGAATATATCCAGCTGTTCTACAAGGATATACAGATGCTAACTGGATATCATATATCAAAGACTCTAGGTCTACAAGTGGATATGTATTCCTCTTGGGAGGTGCAGCCGTATCATAGAAATCTTCTAAACAAACCATAATAGATAGATCCACTATGGAGTCTGAGTTTATAGCCTTAGAAATGTGGTGAAGAGGCTGAATGGTTACGTCAATTCCTATAAGATATTTCGAGATGGCTAAGTCTGTACCGACAATAGGCATTCTTTGCGATAGCCAATCAGTTATTGGTAGAGCAAAAAGTAAAATGTACTCCCTCCGTTTTAAAATAAATGTCGTTTTAGAGACTCGATATTATTACAAATTAAGTGTCGTTTTAGAAATTTTTACCATTTTATTCCAGTTGTATCCCCTCTTATTTTAAGAAATATAAACAAGTTTATGGTAATAGAATAACTAAAGGAAAAGAATGGAGGTAATTAAATGAGAATATTATTAATTGATTGAGGATGTATTAATCAAATATTATATTCCTTAATTTTGAACAAAAACTCTAAAACGACACTTATTAAGAAACGGAGGGAGTATAATGGTAAGTCTAGACATATTCATCCAAGACACAATACCATTAGACAACTACTCTCAGCTGGAGCTATCTCCATTGACTATGTGAAGTCAAAGGATAACCTTGCGGATCCACTAACCAAAGGGTTAAATAGATAGTTAGTTGCAGAAACAACAAGAGGAATGAGATTGAAGCATCTGGAAATGAGTTGATACGATGGAAACCCAACCTAGTTGACCGAAGATCTCAAGATCTAGGTTTAAAGACAACCTAATTGTAAAAAAACTAATAGAATCACTTTGGAAAATATTATTTCCTTAAACCATTCTTTAATAGTGAAATATGTGGAGAAAGGATAAGCTTTTGCCTTTTAATGATTTTGCATCGGTGCGCCGAACTGAGTAGTATAGTCTACGTCAAATGGAAAATCACTTATGTGAGAGAAAAGTGGGGCCGCTTCGAATAGAATTGTGTGAGGTTCAATTCTTAGAACCTCTCGCAAAACCAGGCGTATGTTCAAGGCCATAATAAACAAAACTATGAGAACTGAAATAAGTTAAGAAGAATCTTGTGTGCAGTATATGATCATTTACATCAATGGCATAACAGTTCAAAAACATCGCGTTCTACTGGTCAGCTAGTAAAGTACACGTACTTCTACAAGAGAAGGTTCAAAGGGTAACACCTACCTATCTTATGCAAGTTTCAACTGTTGGATTTTAATATGAAATATTGTCAATTTCCTTCACGCGGGGGATTGTTGGAAAAATGAATAAATATGAAGGGATATTGGGTGAACTTTAGACACCAATTTCCTTTTGTCTCGTATGTCAAATGACAAGTTTGAATGTGGAATCGTGTTCTATATTGTAAGAACATCGAAATGATATATTTATTTGTGCAAAATGGTTTTTTAGAAGATGAAGATATTAAAGTCTTGGTTTCTTCACGGTCCGATTCGTGGTGCCATGGACTCGTGTACAAGCGCAACCTGCGTACACGAATGCCGGAACGAAACCGAGCTCATTAGTAATGTCCAAGTTAACTCCTTTCGGTTACATGCAGAATCAACCTGGACAAGTTGAAAATGCTCATTTTCAGTCTATAAATAAATGTCCAGAACACACCAAAAAAGAGCATTCTTTCCAGTTGCAAGTTTTTCGTATTCATCTCCAGACTTTTGTTTTCAATTCGCCGCAATTAAAATCCGACTACATCCGTTGTATCTTGAGAAACAAACGCTCGATACGTACCGAATTTGTTTTAAGGAAATTGTGAATTTTACAAGTCTCGATTTCTTCATTTTCTTTAAATTTTTCTGTTTTCCAGAAATATTACTTTTAGTAACAAAAGATTACCATCTAAATATTTAACTTTTAATTTTGATTGCAAATAATTCTACATTAATTTAAATGACAATAAATCGAGAAGATTATGTTTATTAGTTCTTAATTACTACTCACATTATTTTTGGTATCATCGTGCCTCCCAATTACACGTACGAATACCAACCGATAAAAGAGAAATATTGGAGACATGGGAACTAACTGAAATTGATATCAAAGACGTATTTGAACCACTCAATAATAATAATTGAAAGTGTCTTAACATGCTGGAATGAGAATGTCACCTGGGTTTGTTCATGAAAGCTCAAATTAAGATTTTTACTTTAATTATGGTTGTCATATTTATTTCAACTAAATTTGTCAAGGGCACACATATATACACTCTAAAAGTTTATTACTTTACTTCAATTATTTTTATAAAAATATCAAAATAATTCCTAACTTTAAACACTCTAAAATATAATTTATCTTCTTCAACCTTCATTACTACTCCATGTCGCCATCGTCTCCGCCACAACTGCCATCATCATCACCGTCACTCGTAGTCTTCGTTGGCGACGGCCATTGAAGTGAACACACACACACACACACTCCACCACGTCAGAATTATACGAAGAAGAAAAAAATGTCAAAACATATGTTCGAATCAAATTTTCGAACGCGTTCAGAAAACCAGTAATGAACATGATCATGGCATTCAAAATTTTGGTTCGAACGCCAAGAGGAACGTTTGAAATTTATTTCCGAACGCGTTCGGAAATCTAGTGCGAACGTATTCGAAAAACCAGTAATGAACCATACTCATGGTGTTCAAAATTCTGGTTCGAACGCCATGAAACACATTCGAATATTATTTTCGAACGCATCGAGTTTTTCTTTTACTTTTTTTTTCTCTCTTCTTTTTCGATGAAGATGACGGTGGTGGTGGCTGTGTCAACTGCAGTATGGAGGCACGACCATAACACACTTTTTATTTTTATTTTTGTTCTTCCATGGAATTCGTGGTAGAAACGACGACGGAGGTAACGACAATAGCAGGAGACGGTGGTGACACGATGGAGGTGACAACAGTAGGGGCGGCGACGGCGACAATGACGGCAAGCGGTGGTGGTGGAGGGATGAAAAAAATGAAATGTAATTTGGGATGTTTATAATTTGAGAATAATTTTAATATTTTTTTAAAATATTTTTTAATTAAAGCGAATTAATAAATTCTTTGGTACGAATATCCGCACCCATACATGAATTATACAAACTCAATCGTTCAATATTATTAATGGTGCATTTTTTAGTTCGTATGCAAAAAAAGGGCCGTTTTAGTTGAAAAATTGTTCCGCCCAACACATTATAATGATCTAGTCATCGCTGAGTTATTTAAATCTTTATTTGAACTTTAAGTTTAATGATTTTAATTTTTACACTATGTACTTACAAAAACTATATTAACATTGACGTATTTTTTTTTTCGCGAGATTTTTAGTAGATATGTTATGCATTTTAGAAATATTTTATTTTATATTTGTATAAATTAAAATAATTTAATTCATAACTACTAATATTTATTGAGTTCGTTCTGGGTTGTTTGTTATAGGACTTCCAATGTCAGGATTGAGATTACGAATCTCAATTCTTGTTTATTCTACGATTCTAATTTTCAATTGACAATCAATCATTTATTACACCAAACTCCACACTCATCTCTTTTATCATATCATCATTATATTTAAAAAAATTAAATATTATTAAATACAATAAAATAATAGACTATCATCCACTTTTCAAACATATTGAGATCAAATATAATACACTCATCTCTTTTATCACATCATCATTATATTTAAAAAATTAAATATTATTAAATATAATAAAATAATACACTGTCATCCACTTTTTAAACATGATTTGAGATCAAATATAATATAAAAATATATTATCATTCACTTCCGGACATGATTTAACATCTACATTAAAAAGTAAAAGATTTTAAATCATATAACAAATAAAAATTCTTAACAGAATTTAGAATTCCAACGAAACCTAGTCCAAACGGGTGAAGACTCGAAAAACCTGCGTACCATCAATATTATCTATAAATTAAGCTCAATTTCAATTCAACTCAATAGACAATAGCAAACAAGTAATTTCAAAAGAGTTACTGTAGGTAGGTTGTGGTAATTTATCGGTTCCATTTATTAATTACAGGCTATAATATCATATTATCAAAAGCACTCTTATATAATGTGTGTGTGACCACTTGCCTTTTGTTTTCTTTGTAAATTAACAAGTCCGAAAACTCAGAAGAAACTCTTTATTTCTCTCTCTCTAACAAAACCTTCGAATCTGAGAAGCTGCCTGAACTCATTTGCCTCCGGTAACTCTAATCTCATCCTATCTCTTTCCATTTTTAAGCACACTTTAATCGTATGCATCTGGAGTTTGTCAATTTACTTATTTTGAATTCAAATCCTTGACTGTGGCCCAGATCTTGGGATTTGCTACTTGATTTTGATTTTCTGTTTTGCCTAAGCTCAATAAAATTAAGAAATATTTCCCCCCCAATTTAGCTTGTTAGAAATCGATTTTTGTATAATTTGTAAGCTACTTGCGACGACTGAAACTGGATATTTGATATAATGACTTGAATTCACTTTTTTCTCTAAAATGTTTCGATGCAGCCTGTTGAACATTAAATCACGGGGTGAAGTTCTAGTTTAATACTGGTTTTATTTTATTTTTGTTATTATTATTATTATTTTGAAAACTGATTTGGATATGCAAATCTTGATCTCTAATTTTTTTCTTTTTGGGCAAATGTAATTCCCGTGGTTTTGGTTTGTTTACTGTGTAATTCTTCAAATTTAGTAGGATATTACTACTCTGTTCAATTGGATATCCTGATTTGTTATTGTTTCTCAAATGTTTAATATAGCTAGTAGCTGATTATTTTGCTACATAATGGCGATGGTGGACGAGCCACTGTATCCAATAGCCGTACTAATAGACGAGTTAAAGAACGACGACATTCAACTCCGGTTAAACTCTATACGTAGACTGTCCACCATTGCACGTGCACTTGGCGAGGAGAGGACACGAAAGGAGTTGATTCCATTTTTGAGCGAGAACAATGACGATGACGATGAGGTTTTACTTGCTATGGCCGAAGAATTGGGGGTTTTTATTCCGTACATTGGTGGGGTCGAGCACGCCCATGTTTTGCTGCCTCCGTTGGAGACGCTTTGTACTGTGGAGGAGACTTGTGTGAGGGACAAAGCTGTTGAGTCGTTGTGCAGAATCGGATCGCAGATGAGGGAGAGTGATTTGGTTGACTGGTTTGTTCCTCTTGTGAAGGTCAGATTTAGCTTCTTTTTTTCCCTGACATTATTTGTTGGGTTAATTAATTACAAGATTTAATGTTTAGTGTAATTGTGAGTATGCACTTGATATTTATTTTTATCTTACAAATTGGACACTCAAAGGAGGATATATAATAGAAAAAATACAATGATCAAGCGGGTTCTTTGAAGTTTTGAAAGAACTGAAGCTTTTGCTAATTTGGCTCAACCTTAGGAATATTCACTGTAATTATTCCTATTTTTAATCTGTTGGAATTATTTTATCATCATTAGATATTGAGCTAGACACCGTTGTGTCATGATTACACAAATAGTGCCATCTTGTCGGAGTTTGGCTAACAGTTTTAATTACTTGTTCTTTTATAACTAGTTTTCACTATATATGTAATGGGTATTTTTTAATTTGTTAAGCACACTCTACTTGTGATCTTTTGTGGTCCCGATTGTTAGGATTTATATGTAGAGTAGGAGGTGTTTTAGAAGGCAAGAAATTAGTTAACAACTTCTCTCTTTCTAAACTCTAATTCTCCCCCATCTTATGTATATATATTTATATATTATAACACGCTCAAAGAAATTAAAAGATACAAGTGGGTTCGTAACTATTTGTGTTCCAATATCCTTCGTGCTTCTCCCAAATCATCGGGGCCAATGTTGTCGCCTATCTTCCGCGGATCGACAACTTTGATACCAATGGTTATGAATCCGCTTGTATTTTATAATTTCTTTGGATATCTGTAATAATATATATTGTAGCCTGAGTGGTGGTGTACTTCGATGGTGATTTGCAGAGAATTAGAGGGGGAGAACTAGAGGTTAGAGAGAGAGAGATAAGATGAGTGAGAGTTGTTAATTCATTTCTTGCTTGTCTGCCAAAACACCTCTCACTCTACATATAAATAATCCTAAGTCCTAACCACTGGGACCGCAAAAGATCATATGGAAAATGGGCTTAACAAAATGAATTAACTTAGGCCAAGCCCATTTCCTATTATAATGAAAACTAATTATAAAAGAACAATTAATTAAAACGGTTAGACAAACTTCGACACAAGGACGGATAGATACGAGCCTCTCACTATTTGTATGTTCATGACACATGGATACATAGTAGTAATATTTAATACCTTGGTGGAGTAATTTAAAAATCATCTACTCGATGTGTAATCTCAAATAAAATACCACGAGCAATTCACTTAGAGGGGTTTTCGAATCTAGCATTTGGATAATACCTTGTTTTGTGATTGCATTTAGCATGTATGATCTAGTTTTTCTGTTTCTTCATTAAGCATGTAATCGCTTTCTCACTATATGAGTTATACACCCACCCACCCACACATTAATTTTGATTGGAGTCATTCGACTTAAATTGCAGAGGTTGGCAGCTGGTGAGTGGTTCACAGCCCGTGTCTCAGCTTGTGGATTATTTCATATCGCTTACCCTAGTGCCCCAGATACGTTGAAGACAGAACTAAGGTCAATATACAGCCAATTGTGTCAAGATGATATGCCAATGGTGAGAAGGTCTGCAGCAACAAATCTGGGGAAATTTGCTGCCACTATAGAATCTGCTTATCTCAAGACTGATATTATGTCTATGTTTGAGGATCTTACCCAGGATGGTATGTCAAAACTTTATTTTATTATTATTATTATTATTATTTTTTGGGTGTGTTTGTGTGTGTGTGTGTGAGAGCCTTCTTCTCTTTGATCTGCAGTGGCTAGATACCAGTAGCAGTTGACAGGACTAGTTAATTTTTTTATTATTTTATCATGTTAAATGTTTTAGCATTTTCTTTTCCTTATGCTCTCTTCTGCAAGAGCAAATGTCCTTATATCACTTAATGTAATATATCGGATATTTTTAAGTAGTAAGATGGAAACTACTTATTCCATAGAGCAGACAAATTTAAAAATGAGTCGTACATATTTATTTATTGTTAATTCTTGAGTATGTATATGTCTCACAACTGTTGCCTCTTATTCGATGCAGCGTTTGGGTTCGTCATCTGATTTATTTATTTTTATATATGGATTTACTCTGTTTGTAGCAATTTGAAACAGAAAAAGAGATCTACTTATTCGTCGTACTTGAATAGAATGAGTGGATCAGTTCAAAAAATGAAGTAAATTTTTAACAAAATTAGAAGTAGTCAATGGATAGTTATCTTTAGTCTGTAGTCAATGATCTGTTTGGTTAAAAAGAAGATATACAGCTGTACTCTAAAGGGTGTTGATATATCTGCAGCAGCTTGAAATTAAAATGATTGGTGGTGCTGCTGGAGAACTAAAGTAATTTTTAAATGCTACTTTTCAGATCAAGATTCTGTGCGCTTATTAGCCGTTGAAGGCTGTGCTGCTCTTGGCAAGTTGTTGGAGCCTCAAGATTGTGTTGCTCATATCCTCCCTGTAATTGTCAACTTCTCACAGGTACATTTCAAAGTACATGTTTGTTTATGAATGCTGGTTAGTACATCATTGTAGCCATTTCCTTTGATCTGTTGCAGTTTTTCTATCGAAGTGTTGTTTTTTAAATAATTTTTATATGTATTGAACTGGAAATGGCTATTACTTCTGATAAGTGATTGTTACTTCCTCACTTTATTTTTGATATTTTTTCTCCCTCATTTTTAATGTGTTACTTTTTTTACTGTACACATCAGGATAAATCTTGGCGTGTACGATACATGGTTGCCAATCAGCTGTATGAGCTTTGTGAGGCTGTTGGACCTGAGCCTACTAGGTAATTATTTGTTTTTGCATTTAAATTTTGATGTTACTGCATCTCATATGAGAAACTTTCTAGTGTCTGTAATTTCCTGAGAATATAGGCTAAATAATTGAGACTACTATAATGTATTTTTCTTTTTTGATGGTAGTAATCCTTAGAATTTGGGCCTGTTACTTTAGACAGTAGTCTACTGTTAACCTTATAATTGACATAAAAATTGATGATTAGTTTGTTTTCTCCTTCTCCTTGGAATAATAAGTTGTGTTCGCGATGAATGTTTTATTTGTTATGATTTTTATGTTTCAAGGACGGATTTGGTTCCTGCTTACGTGCGCCTACTTCGAGACAATGAAGCAGAAGTGCGAATAGCAGCTGCTGGAAAAGTTACAAAATTTTGTCGGATTCTTAATCCGGAACTTGCTATTCAGCATATACTACCCTGCGTGAAGGTATCAAAATATGGTTGAATTTGTCATTTGTCTGTTAGTTACTGAATATATTGCCTTTATTCATTCCTATTATGACTTTATCTTATATGGGAGATGATGATTGCTTGCAGGAATTGTCATCTGATTCTTCGCAACACGTGAGGTCCGCTTTGGCGTCTGTAATCATGGGAATGGCTCCTGTCTTGGGAAAGGTAAAAAAAAAAAAGGCAACTTTCAATATTACTGAAATAAGTTTGATTCAGTGTTAAAAATTATGGTCATAACTCTAATATTAATTTAAATGTGAAGTGGGATTTTGAAACTTCCTTTTAATTAATTAATTAATTTTTTTTTTTAAAGGGAGTGAATGGTAAGACGATAATATCTCCGGTGTACTCTGTAATATTGAAAAAGTGTATATATACTAGTTTAACACCCGTGTATTACACGGGATTTATAAAAAACTATATATAAAAAATATTTGTGAAAATTATAAAATTTTAAATTTAAAATAAAAAATTGAATTAGGCAAGATATAGTAAAAGGAAAATATTAAATTAGGTATATATTAGGCTCGGATACACATAAGCAAACGAAGCACCAAGATTTTTTATTATCCAATCGAAATATACGAAGAAGACACATAAATTAGGAGGATTTTGAATTAATATATACTTTTTTAACACTCGTGTATTGCACGGAACTTATCAAAAGATAAATATAAAAAATATTTGTGATAATTACTGAATTTAAATCTAAAATTAAAAATTAAAATAATTATTCCCAACCCGTAGTACATGTCTGATATATTTATTAATTATTACAAATATTAAATATTTTTGTATTTGATGTTTAAATTAAATTCATTAAATCTTAGTTACATACTTACAAAATTTCAAAAGGCGTCACATTCTAAACCCGTGTCTAATATCTATTTTATTAATAATAATAAATATTAAATTATTTTATATATTAATATTTAGGATAAATTCGTTATTAATTATTAGTTACATACTTTGAGATATTCAAGATATAGCATACTCTCAACCAGCGTCGCATTGTACTGGTGTCTAATCAATGTTTATTAATTATTAGTATATAATTTAATATTTTTATATTTAGATTGAATAAATTACTAATATTTAGTTACATACTTAGATTATTGTAAATAACTCATATTTTACCTATATAGAATATGTAAAACTCCAAAATAAAATTATTTTAAATTATATTATCAATAAGATTTATTTAATTATTTTCATAATAATTTTTTTAATTAAAATTATTTCATATGTAGTTTTTCTTTTAATTAAAATAACTAATTTAGATCTATCTACCTATTACATATGATTTATTTCTATTTTTATATTAGGAGAATCAAAGGAAAGTATTGAATAAGGAAATATATAATAAAAAAAAAATTAAATTAGGTAAGATACAATAAAAATAAAGTAGTTAAATATTAGGCTCGGATGACACATAAGCAAACGAAGCACCAAAATTTTTTATTTGTCACACGAAGCATACGAAGTAGACACATAGGTTAGGAGGATTTTTGCATATGAATTTTGACCATTGGATTTTTTTGGTTGATGCAGGATGCAACAATCGAACAACTTCTTCCCATATTTCTATCCCTCTTGAAAGACGAATTTCCCGACGTTCGTCTCAATATTATTAGCAAGCTAGATCAAGTCAACCAGGTCAATAATGTCCCATTCAACTGTTCTGCATTTCAATTTATGCAGCCCCCAATTTATTTGCTAAAACTCCTTTATGCTTATGTAGGTTATTGGAATTGATCTACTCTCTCAATCTCTATTACCAGCTATTGTTGAGCTCGCAGAGGATAGGCATTGGAGGGTTCGTCTTGCAATTATTGAGTACATACCTTTGTTGGCTAGTCAGTTGGGTGTAGGATTTTTTGATGATAAGCTGGGTGCCCTATGCATGCAGTGGCTACAGGACAAGGTTTGTGATTCTCTTGCAATTTTATTTTGGGATAATTACATAACTACCCCCGAGATTTAGCCTAATTACCAAAAAAAAAAAAAAAACTCCAGTTATCTTTTAGAATTACAAGTACCCCTTAAAATGGGACAAACACCCCCTCTTGAGGTTTTTGAAAGATAATAAGTTCTTTTTTGGGGGGAAATATGCTATATTTTAAATAGAGATGGTCCATAAAGATTTATTTTTCATCTTTTATCCTTTGTTATTTGTTGTGAAGCAAAATGAGGGGGTAATAATAGGGATAATTACAACAGGACCCCTGAGGTTGAACAATTACAAAAGAACCATAGGTTTGTGAAAATAACAATAAAAACCTTGAGGTTTGATTTGTTTTTTTTTTTTTAATGCAAGGGGGGTTAACTGTAATAATTTTGCAAATGTAAACGGGTTGTCTTGAATGTTTTGCTTATGAAGGGTGTAAAGTGTAATACATAATCAAATCTGGATGGGGGTTTCTGTAATATTCAAAACCTCTTCTTTTCCCCCCCTAATTAGACCAAACCACGAGGGTATTTTTGTAATTATTTGCCTAACTTTTGGGATTTGGTGCAGGTTTACTCTATCCGGGATGCTGCAGCTAATAATTTGAAGCGTCTGGCTGAAGAATTCGGTCCAGAATGGGCGATGCAGCATATAATTCCCCAGGTTTGTGATGGACTATCTGAAAATGCTTAGTTTTTTATTTTTATTTTTTTGAGCTTTAGATATATTGCAAATTGCTTCATTTTTTTACTTATAAATTTTTTACATGTTTGAACATTCACATTTCGGATGCAGGTTTTGGATATGGTAACCAATCCGCATTATTTGTATCGGATGACTGTTCTTCAGGCGATTTCATTGCTTGCTCCTGTGATGGGTTCTGAGATAACTTGTTCTAAATTGTTGCCCGTTATTGTTACTGCTACAAAGGACAGGTAGTTGCTCTTTCGTGTTCATATATGGACTTAGTTGCATCATCACACTTTTTTTCTCTTAATAATAAGAATCATATCATTTTGCAGAGTGCCCAACATCAAGTTTAACGTGGCTAAGGTGTTACAGTCCATGATCCCCATTGTTGATCAATCCGTAAGTAAACTTCTCATTACAAAACTTATTCTTGAGTTCAGCCTAACTAAAAATATAAAATTATTATTGTTTTTTAAAATTACAAATAACCCCCCTGGCTAAATTCTTTTTTTAAATTTCAAATAACCACCTTCACATTTTTCTCGGTTTTACAAATTACATATTCTGAGGGGATATTTATATATAAACGCCGACATTATTGATAACTAGACATTTTGATTTACTCGATATGTATATAATTCCACACAACATGGATATGTACAGGCTTTCGTTTTCCTTTCTTGTGTCTGAAACTTTTGATTGCACTCCTTAGGTGGTTGAAAACAGCATACGCCCAAGTTTGGTAGATCTTGCTGAGGATCCCGATGTAGATGTCCGCTTTTTCGCCAATCAAGGGCTTCAGTCGATCGATCATGTCATGATGTCGAGCTAGATAAGTTTGTGCCCTTCTTAATTTCCATAAATACAGGAGGCTATTTTTATTCACGTGTCCTTTCCATTTCTAGTGGTTTTTCATATTCATCGATGATATGTTTGGGACCATACATTTTCATCTACTATTGTGTATCTTCATTTTGTTTGTTCCCTTTTATAAACCCCCTTAGGCGTCTGCTCTTAATAGTGTTTTGAAGTGTAGTGTACTCTTACTGACTGTAAACTGCAGAGGAAGTTTGAAATTGTGTAATTTGAAGCCTTAATAGGCCTTTTTTGTATCACCACATTTACTTCAGGCTACCTAAGGCTCGGTTTATTGCCCCCCAAAATTTATATATATTTTAGGGTGATGAAAATCAATTAGGTGCAGTATATTGACACCACGAAATTTGATATGTTAACTCTCATTTTTATTTTTTTTTGACAAAAGTAGACATTTGAAAAGACAAAAATTCTCATAAAATTGATTTAAACATTATAAAAAGCATCTTCTTCGTCCCAAGACTTTCAAGACCCATTTCAAAATCCACCTCAAAACAAAACTCAATAATGAAGGATGCTAATATAAATAAAATGAATGAAGCAAGTTTTTTTTTACTTTTCACCGTTACAATAATCATATTGTTATTTTTGTGTTTTTCTTATATCACTTTTTTATTATAAATTGGTTTGTTAGGCTTCATTATCGGGGTTGTTCGAATTTGTAATGATGAACATAAATAAGTTTGGACAAAAATTTCGAACATATCATAATTTTACTGTTCGAATTGAATTTTCAAACATGGATTTCAAGTTCGAAAATTTGTTCTAAAACAGTTTGTTTTTTGCTAAGAAACGAAGTGTTCTAAAAAAAAAATTGAACATTATATATTTGTTCTAATTTTTTTTTTTTTTTGAACAATACACATTTGTTAAAAAATTTTTTGCGAACACTACTTCATTATTTGTGAAAACAGAGCGAACTCTATAGTAGTCTAGTTTTGGAGAAACTAAATTTTACATAAATAAAACTTACACTAGATGTTTGATCTGCTTATTATGATCTACCCTCTCGTCATTTTTTGCAAAAAAAAAAAAAAAGGAAAAAGAAAAGAAATTCTTCATTTTTCGTATTTTTTTCTTCTCCTTTCTTCTTCATTTTTTCCCCTTTCTTTTCTTCTTGCTTTTCGGAACGTTTCTTTCATTTTTTTTTCCCCTTTGTTTTGTTTTATGATTTTTTTGTTATATTATATATTAGATAAGGGTCGGGGCATGGGTTTATGAAATTAATTTTAATAAAATTCTAATATATTAAAAAATATTATTTAAATGTTATAATTCAAGAATTTCAATTCATTAAATTTTAGAGTGCAGATATATCGTCCAATAATTTACAATACTTCGACACATAGTAGCGTAAGAAGTGACCTAGCTCTATTGATCACCCAAGAGATACGATAAGCAAAGGGACCGTGGGTCATGGTCAAATTCATAGCTAAGCTTAGCTTTCCGTTTTATAATTTAGTAAGATAGACTCTTTCACCTGTCCTCTCAGACTTAAGACTTCCCTTAAGAATCACCCTCCTTGCTCAAGTCTGTTAAAGTCGAAATAGATCAAAGAAGAAATTAATGTCAGTGGAATCTATTACATTCAATTTATCTTTAACAATTTAAGGCTGTCACGGGTACGGTTGACTGACATGACCCCTCGTTCAATGTGTAACATCAGTTCCAACTCCAAAAATTTTAAAAAAATAAAAAAAATCTAAAACGAAAATTTAACTAAACTAAAAAGCTTGGATGTCATCAAATATACAGCTAATGAAAGAGTAGGCAATATTACAATCAAGAAGAGACAAAAAACTGCGAGTTCCTGTATTTTGTCTTAAAAAAGAAAAAAAAAAAAAAAAAAGGTTCCTAGACAAAATTAAGGTTGCGTTTGGTTGTGAAAATAATCGTCAATCATTTTAATCTTATTTCACTACTTTATATAATTTATACCACATCAAGTATCCTCATTAATTTTTTTTTATTTTTTTTTAACAACAATCGATTACTCGCAAAAGTCATTACTATTACTTTTGTAATTTCCGTACCATTCTCTCTATAAATGAAATTGAACAAAATGAAATCTCAACGCACCCATATTTCCCTAACATGCGATCTTTTGAGAAAATCAATTTTCTGAAATATGCACGTTCAATCAATCTCATTTCCAATTGTCAATCACATCATAATACTGTTTTATAAAAATCACCCTAGTAACTTTCACCTCTCCATCTGTATTTATTCGCACCTTCAAAATTCATTATTCTATATTTTCCCAAACAACATTTCACGCTTGTCACCGAAAACAGGTAACAATTAGAACGAAAGACAGAGTCGTCGCAACGAAACGTAATCATTCAATTATTTATTCTTACTTTATATTATGGGATCCTATATTTAATATTTTCACGTCATTTTCTCCTCACCATAACCGATAGTGCATATCCATAACATAATTTCTCAGAAAATTATAAGATTTGGACATAAATACATTTTATTTAGATAACAAAAATTGACACCCGATATAAAATTAGGCCAGATTTATCTGCACAGTATGTTTATTTGTAGCAGCCGTGTTTTTATTTATGAAAATTCTATTGGATGAATTGACTACTTGTATATTCTTACTATAACTTATAAACTCTTATTTATTTAGTTACTAAATACATCTATGAAAATTATAAAATTACTACACACCAATTTATACACATATTTCTAATATTTTTTTCAACCTCACTTCAATTATCTCCATACCCTAATATTTCATACATTATAAAAACTCAATCATGGATGATAAAAACGACATGAGAATAATCAACGTAAGTATTTCTATATTTTTGTTCGATTATTTTGTTGTTTTCTGATTCAAACTTAACGTACCTATTTTTATAAATAATTTGTCAAAATGCTCAAAACTTGCCCGCAAGAGTACGGGTTCACTTGTAGGTGTAGTAAGATAACTCGTGTCGATCTCTCGAGAACTGATATTCGCAATTTTAAATGTTTGTTTAAGCACAATTTTAACACGAGAACTTGTATAAAGTGGTTTTTGACAATTATCAACTACGAATTTAAGAAACAAGAACTAATTATTTTAAACTAATTAAATTATTCTAATTAATTAACCTAAGTTTGAAACTAAATTATCTAAGAATTATTAATTTAGGATTTTTGAAAAGTAATTTAATTAAATTCTAAATTAATTCACCAGCATGGATCAAATTACTATGATAAAATTAAGTAAATGATTTCTCAAGAACAAGGTCAATTCCAAATTCTCAAGCAATTTCATATCATGAACTAAACTAACAATTAATTATCCAAACATAAGCAATAAATAAACTAAGCATGAACAATCTCATCACCAAGCATGAACGAAAGTAAAACGCAGCAACTAAATTAATATTAAAAACAAAATCTAAGGTTCAAAGTTTCAGCGATTCAATGTTCAAACGATTCTAAATATCAAAACGATTCAAAAATTCAAAATGAAATAATTAAATCCTAAGAACATAAATTATCTAAGTTTAAAGCAAAAAATAACTAAAGGTTGCTAAAAGTTCTCTGCGAATCCGGGGTAAGCTCAGCTTGTCTCGGTCGAAAAATCGGATCTTGAACGAAAAACGTCGTCTTGTCGCTCGGGATCTTGAATCTTCGTCGTAGATCTTGGAAATTCGTCCTAGGGTGTTGAAAATAGGTTTCTCAACCCTTGTATTATTTTTTTGAAGGTTCCTAAGCTGTAAGTGTACGTCCAAAGTCGGATTATGGGGTCCCTTTTATAGACTTTGCGTTTTTTGGGCCGCAAGTCTGTTAAGTCGGTTCTGGACTCATTAACGGTAACATTAGCGGTAAGCAGCTACCGCTCAGTAGCTATCGCTAACTTCAAATTCTTCGTGTCTGTCCAGCCTTAGCGGTTGTAGGTAACGGTAAGAGTGCAACCGCTAAGTTACCGCTATACTCTCTGTAGTTTGCTAACGGTTTGAATAACGGTGCTATTAACGGTATGGTGGCCGCTAAGTGTTAGAACCTAACGGTAGGACCTATCCCAACTTCTGCTACTTTCTCACCGGTTTGCTCGTCTTCAACTCCTCGTTCCAAATCTTCAACTCGAGCTTCCTCGGCTACTTAGCTGTAAGGCGAAAAACTACAAATAATCACCTATTTGCATCAATCTAGATCAATTTACTGTAAAATAAGTTGGAGATACGAAAATACGAATTTAAACTTAATCTATCCAACTTATACCAAAAACAATAAGAAAAATAAACTAAAATACAATTAAAAATCAAGACAATTAGTGCTAATTATTTTCGTATCCTTAATATTAGTTGTAACTCAAAATTAAAAAAAAAATCATCGCAACATTTTTGATCGTGGTACATCGAAAATGGAAGCAATTTTTGGACTTGGTTGACTGAAAGTGAAGCTTGTCCGACCGAAATTGAATTTTTTTTTGGTCGTGGTCTGCTGAAAATTCAGGTAATTTCCGGCCATCAATGGCTAAGAACAACTTCAATTTTTTGTAGATTGTGGCTGAATTTTCAGCCTATTGGACTTCCTATACCCGTTTCTGAAATCGACCGATGGAAAATCTCACTTTAACATAAGTTTTTTTTAATACCGATGTAGAAACTTATTAGTGTAAAAAATAGTTTTCTACATCGGTTGTGATACTACACAAGTGTTTTTACAATTTTTATTCTCTTTCTGTCGAATTTTCCACAGAAAATCGGTGAACCATCGCCCAAAAAAGGAAAGAAAATCGGCCCGTTGCGACCGAAACGGGTTCGCACCCTAGAAACCCCCCACCTTTTGCCTTAAAACTGAGCCGCTGCATCAGAAACTCAACCGCCTTTGTCGAATCATCTTCCTCGGGTCACTGACGTGGCTCCTCATATCTTAACTAACAAAGCTTCGTCTGTAAACAAATAAAAATAAATCAAAAATTGTGAGCTGCTTGGGGAGGATACGGAGTTTGGGAAATTGAATCTTCTCATCAATATAGATTGAAACTATTTGACTGATTTTTATGTTTGTGTTGGTGTTATTGTGTGAGGTTTATTCTTTTTCCTTTTCTTTTTTTCTTTCTTTTCCATCCTCTTTCGTTATGTGTGTGCGTGTGATGTGTATTTGTATGTAAGAGAAAAGAAAGAGAAGCTAAAAAATGGGTGAGGTTAAATTTGAGGGTGGGTTGCAGAAGCAATTAATTGGAGACTGACATATATCTCTATTCGTTGACAAAGAAAGAAGAGTAATTGATCAAATTTACGGGCCATGCAAGGGAAGAAACTCTAATGACTTTCAAGGTGAAAGTCGATCCTTTCAAAGCTAGCTATCACGCTTTGGACATCGCCCCCGGGATTGTTGAGGCACCATGAAGATGTCTCTCCTCCACTGGGAAGATGCGCTACTCATTAGCGAGCATTTGGTGACCGACGATTCCTGATTCTCCTGTGGTTACTTTAACAAAAAAGAATTAACGAGTAGGGCAATCATTTCATTTCAGAATAAAATCCACCCAGAATAAGTAAGGCCCCGTGATTCCCCAAACCAGCTCCTGTCCTGACCTGGCACAATGGACTAGAGGTATTCGGCATGGGCGGAGATATCATATTCTTGGAATAGGATGCACTTTCAAGATGCCTTCACTACGAAAAATTGATGGATGCTGACGGGTAGAACCGTCAGCAAACTTGTTTACTGGTGGGTTTGCTGACATGCCCTACCTCCAATATTTTGGCATCGGTAAGTGTATGCTGACGGGATTATCTTACCTGCCAACATTTACTGATGGGTTTGCTGACGAGTATTACCTGTCAGGACCCTAGTCGCAATACGACACCCGTCAGCATTTGCTGAGGAGTTGGGCCTCTCAGCATTTATAGAATATTATAAAAAATAATATTTTATTCGAGCAGGCCTAGTCGAGCACACACACACACACACACACACACACACACACACACACACACATATATATATATATATATATATATATATATATATATATATATAATATTAATAAATGATTAATATAATTATGTATTATAAATAAATAATTATATTATAAATATATAATATTATTTTAAAGTGTATTATAATTAAATAATATTTATTGAAAGTTATGCTATATATATAAAGTTAATATAATAATATATTTAGACAATAATAAATAAAAAATTAGAATAAACTTAAATTAATTATTATTAATATTTATATATTATATTCATATATAATGATAATATAGATATATAATATTATTATACATAAGTAGAAGAGAATTACAAAGTTTTATATTTTTAATTAAAAACATATTTATTTTAAATATTATATTTTTCTATTTATTATATATCCCTTGAAATAATTATTGTGTGTGTGTGTGTTTGTTTGTGTGTGTGTGTATGTATGTGTGTGTAATATTGCTAACGGTTATAGGCCGTCAGTAAAATTGGTCGTCAGCTAACTGAAGCATAGGTAATCCGTCAGCATATGCTGGCGGCTTGTTTACCATTAGCATTTTTCATCACTAAAGGTAACCCGTCAGCATATGCTTACGGATTTTGCCTGTCAGCATTTGCCAATTTTTTTGTAATACTTGGTGGTGAAATGGTAGACACGTGAAACTCAAAATCTCGTGCTAAAGAGCATGGAGGTACAAGTCATCTTCACGGCATAATATTGAGAATGCTCATTAAATGAGCAATTCAATAAGAGATCTCAGATCGAATCGGAACTAATATGAAACGACTCTCCCCCTAAAAAGGGGGTATATCTGAATCAAGTCTGCCTACGTAAGTTGTGGATTAAACAAGAACTCTCAAGGGTGAAGAGTAATGTTGAAACAAGTTAAGAAGCACAAATATTGTCGGTGACGTTAGCAGCCATATCTTTCATATAAGAAATAGTCATTGCGTGAAGTTTATGCATTAAGAATGAAACACTTAGGGGGCGAAAGAAGTAGATCGGTAATCTTTTTCCTACCCAAGATAGATCAGTTAATGTATAGAGGTTCATCTTGTGTCGAATATGCCACTCTGGAGTCTTTTTGCCTATTTACATATCATTTACTAGAATTGAATTGCACAAGCAATGGACAAATGAAACCAATGAAGGCAATGGAACTTTGGACAAAGAATCCATACTTGACTATTAAAATTCCCTCCTCCTTTTATTCAGTCTAAGAATTCTTTCTTTACTTAAACAARTCAGCTAGTAAACTCACTCTAATGATTTCCCTTACTCAACCTGATTCAGTCCCTCCTGCCTTCCTCTTGCATCATTTTGAAGTGTAGTTTTTCGTGGTTTTGGAAATTAAAGGTTCTATTGGCTCGGTATTATCGGAATTCGATTCAATTGAAGGAATCAATGTGTTTCAAGCTTGGAAAATAAAAGGAAAATGAAAATAAATCAATTAAACTAACTAAACTAAGCTAAGAAATGAAATTGCATGTTGGTTAGATGCCTCGGCCGTATGCCTTAATTGAGAATGCAAATCAATAATGAAAATAAGCAAGAAAATGCAATGTTTCACCAAGTACAAACATGCATGCACAAGGTACAACTATGCATAAAATTCTAAATAATGCAAATAAGCAAAAATTGAAAGCACGAATGGAAAGAGCAATGGAAATTGATGTCAAAGTTTAAAACTTTATGGAAAATAACAAGCAACAAGGAGTAGATCTAAGATTCAACTTATAACTATGCATGGAAATAAGATTCAAAGTAAAGCATGGGAAAAACTCAAATTATAAACGATCAAGGACCCGATCTATATCCTAGATGTATCACTCATCAAGATTCTATAGTCAATTCACAAGATCAACAAGAAATCAAAAGGCTAAGACAAAAGTAATAATTGAAGAACAAAGCATAAGAATAAAGCATAAAACATGGAATTGAAAAGAAACTTACTTGAATTAAAGAGAGAAACAAGCTTGGATTAATTGCAATCAAAAGTAAAAATCCAAAGGAGTATTTGGATTCTTCTTAGGCTTACAAACCCAAAGGGTTGCTTGAAATTAAATCTAAATCTAGGAAAAGAAATTTTAATTAAACTTGAAATTAAATCTAAAACCTAAGAGAGAAAATTATCCAAGAGCTTGAGAGTAATTTTAATCTCAACCCCAAGCTTAGGTTGGGAGTAGAGTGGTGTTTTACAAAAATGAGAGTTGTATTCTATTTATACTAGTTCTAATTGGGTTCAAATGGCCAATTTGGGGCTTTTAGAACTTAATTCCTGGGTTTGACCAAGTTTGACCCGGGAAATTGGCTTGATAGGCTTAGGCTTGAGTGAGCTTGGGTGTTGCTGGGCCGGGCATGGGAGCGGGCACGAAAGTGGGCGCAAGCCTTAGCGCTTGGGATGGGCACAAGAGTGGGCGTAAGCCTTGGCGCCTGGGAGTGCCGGACGCGATTCTGGGCACAGGCGGGCACGGTCGGGCTCTCATTCCAGAATGTTTTGCTCCTTTGGAGCTTGCTCTTGGCACCAACTTGGGCATGCAAATAGGCAAGGTTAGGCTTAGATTTTGGTCTCCATGCCTTAGCTTGATTTAAAAATCACTAAGCCACCTATTAAAAGAGAATTTTAATTATTAAAACTCAAGAATTACACCAAACCTCAAGGTAATTGAACCAATTAACCCATTAAAATATAAAATTAACAAGTCAAGTGAAAAACAACAAAACGAGAAAAACCACATAAAAACTTAATAAAATTCTATTAAAAACTACTAAAATCAACATAAACTCTAACTAAAAATACTAGGAAAAACACAACAATTACATGCAAAACAAGCAACTGAGTTTTGGTAGACCAGAATATCTCAACCAGTGCTCCAACAACTCAACACCTCTCGCTGTCTGGAACTCCTCCACATAGATCACATGGGTCCAATTGAGGTAGAAATTATTTGTGGTAAGAAATACTCATTTATCACTGTTGATAATTTTCCCCGATTTACTTGAATTGAATTTCTTCGTGAAAATCAGAAACTTTTGAAAACTTTCGAAAACTGTCAAAACGTGTAACAAATGTTGTGTGTGCAAATTGGCAGAATTAGGACAGATCATGGAAAAGAGTTTGACAACTCCTCATTTGAAGATTTCTGTGATAGATATGGGATCTCCTGTGAGTTTTCTTCTCCTATTACACCCCAACTTAATGGTATAGCCGAGCGTAAAAACTAATCTTTGCAGAAAATGGCACGAACCATGTTAATCTCGAAGAATCTGTCAAAAAGATTTTAGGCAGAAGCTCTTAACACTGCATGTCATATCTCAAATCGAGTCTACCTTACGGTTGGAACTTGTCAAACCCCCTACAAAATTCTTGTAGAAAAGAAACTAAACCTTAAGTACTTTCACGTGTTTGGTTGTGTGTGTTATGTTCTGAAAGACATATCCTACTTATCAAAGTTTGACTCAAAAAGCGACAAGTTTGTGTTTTTGTGGTATACTATTAACAGTCATTCATATAGAGTTTTCAATCTTAGAACCCGTATATTGCTTGAGTCTGTGAATGTCAAGTTTGATGGTCTGATGAATATTTCTGGTAAATCAGTTGAGGGTGATGTACTTGATCTTGTTCGAAGTCCGCAATCTAACCTCTTACCTATCTTAAGTAAATCTTCAAGCACAGTACCAGATGCTCCTGCCAGTGCTTCAACACCAGAACTAACATCTCAAGATCAAGCAAATTTTGATGGAGAAACCTTTGACTCCGAAACTGATCAGGATGATGTAGGAGTCTTGATGTAATTATATTCCTCTTGACAAGTAAATCCCTTCCAAGATACAAAAGAATCACCTCACCTTACAAGTTATGGGAACATTAAACAAAAGAAGCACTCGCAAGAAGCAAATTAACTTATTGAAAATGGTAAAACTGGTATGTATGGCGTCTTGCTATTCTTTAACCAAAAATTCTTATTTTGTGTCTTCTTCAGAACCAAAGAAAGTGGAAGAAGCTCTCAGAGATGAGTTCTGGATAAACGAAAGGTAAGAAGAACTTGATCAGTTTGCCAAAAAATAACGTATAGGACTTGGTTCCTCGATCAAGTACAAGAAATATCATTGGAACTAGGTGGATTTTCAGGAACAAAATGGACGGGTTGGGAAACATTGTGTGAAACAAATCAAGGTTTGTGGCACAAGGTTTTACCCAGGTTGAAGGTATAGATTTTGATGAAACCTTTGCCCCTGTGGAAAAGATTGAGTCAATCAGATTACTTCTTGTTGTTGCTTGCCATCTGGGTATCACTCTCTACCAAATGGACATAAAAAGTGTTTTTCTGAATGGTTTTTTAAATGAGGAAGCTTATGTTAAGCAGCCTAGAGATTTTGAAAATCCACACAAACCTCATTATGTCTACAAATTAAAAAGGGCTCTTTCTGGTCTCAAGCAAGCCCCGAGAGCATGGTATGTTAGGCTTACTAAAAATCTTCTTCAAATGAATTTTAAAGGTGTTGAAGTTGATAAAAACTTGTTCATTTTGAAAAGCAAACATGAGATATTGATAGCTCAAATCTATGTTGATGATATCGTGTTTGGATCCACTTGTGATAAACTGCTTAGAGATTTTGTGAAAAGCATGTCTACCACCTTTGGAATTAGTATGGAAGGTGAGAAAACACGAGATATTGATAGCTCAAATTTATGTTGATGATATCATGTTTGGATCCACTTGTGATAAACTGCTTAGAGATTTTGTGAAAAGCATGTCTACCACCTTTGAAATTAGTATGGAAGGTGAGTTATATTTTTTCTTAGGTTTCAAATTAGGCAGTATAACAATGAGATTTTCGT
Source organism: Phtheirospermum japonicum (assembly GCA_014905375.1). Lineage (NCBI taxonomy): Eukaryota > Viridiplantae > Streptophyta > Magnoliopsida > Lamiales > Orobanchaceae > Phtheirospermum > Phtheirospermum japonicum. Next base: position 895,960 of record BMAC01000357.1, on the reverse strand, counting down.
GCCTCAAGCTAAGTATGCAAAAAACCTTGTGAAACGTATTGGTTTAGAAAATGCTAAACACATGAAAACACCTATGGGGTCAAGTCAGAAACTGTCTAGAGATGATGTTAGTGAAAGTGTTGATCATAATGTGTATAGGAGCATTATAGGCAATCTTTTGTATTTAACTACGAGTCGGCCTAATATTATATATAGTGTTTGTTTGTGTGCTCATTAGCAGGCAAATCCTAAAGATACTCAATCTGAAGGCACTAAAATGCATAATTAGATATGTTGTTATCACGTATAATCTAGGAATTTGGTATATCATGGATACTAACTCAAATCTTGTTGGGCATACTGATTCCGATTGGGCAGTCGATGATAGGAAAACTATGATTGTGTGTTGTTTTTTTCTAAGTAATAATCTCATTTCTTTGTAAAGCAAAAAACAAAACTGTGCTTTTGTCAACAGCTGAAGCAGAATATGTAGCTGCTGGTAGTGCCTGTGCTCTACTGCTCTGGATGAAACAAATGATAGAGGAGTAGGGGTTACAAAGTAATGTTCTAACCATCCTGTGTGAAGACTCGAGTGCCATTGACATCTCTAAGAATCCAGTACAATATTCTTGCACAAAACACATAGACATTAGATATCATTTCATCCGAGATTTGGTTGAGAGAAATATTGTGAGTATTGGGCACATTGGAATTGAACATCAACTTGCTGACATATTCACCAAAGTATTAGACTATGAGGGATTTTCCAGATTAAGGAAATCTCTTGGATTATGTGTTATTTAATATAGTATTACTGGAACTGCTGTAGCATCTCTCATAACATCAGCTACAACATACTTTTTACGACATGCATTATTTATTTATTTATTTTCATATCACATATTAGAACTTTCATTATTCCCAACCGTAGGAAGTTGTTGTGTTTTAAAATGTGATGTCAAAAGTTCTGAAAGTTTTGAAATAAACAATTGTGAGTTAACTCTCGCAGAAACTTGTGTTTCTCTCGATGCACTTCAACAATTAATATGTTGTGATTTGTAAGATGTCCCGGCCATCTATTTATGGATGAAGAATTATTATGCAAATTATGCAAAATTCAAAAATCATATTCTCAGTTCATCTTTGCTGCTGATTGAGTGGAGGTTCCTACTCATGGACACAAAATCCTCAAATACAATATGAATGACAATGTCATTAATCGAGTTAAGGATTGTCAACTCATTGAATTTGTTGATCGAATTTCATTTCAGATGTCATCACACAAGACCAACATCCTACTGTAGTTGCGAATTTTACGTGTTTCTTTTATTTATTAGGTCATTTTTTAGATATAAAATTAAGACATGCATGGTTGGTGAATTTCTACCGCAAAGTCCGTACATGTGAATATATGCTCATAACAATATTCTTTGTTTCTCTTGCTCAAAACTTATATTATTTGAGTTCTTTCAGTTTCGAAGGTTACAATCGAGCGATTTTGGATATGAGTTATAAACATGTCTATTTTTTTTTATTTGAGTCTATTTAGGTTTTGTATTAGTGGGATAATAAAAAGAAGAGTGAGATAGTTGTTTTCCTATTTCTTAGGTCTTTCAGTCTCTCTTTATATTTTTTATTGGTTATTTTATTCTTTATCTTTTCTCACTAACACACTAACCAACCTTGTAATTTTTCTTGAGATAAAAGTGTCAGGAATTTTCATTCGCCGGAGCCGATTCCTAAAACCTCTCAAATCCCCATAAGCCTCTGTTCAGAAATCATGAGTCTGAAAAAGGCAAAATCCTATAAAAGGTCCACCCCATTGCTACCGGAGTCGGTGATGATGCCGGAGGTTGTCGTTGATTCCTCTTGGCTACCGCGATACGTACCTCTGGATATCCGCAGTAAGCATATTGCTACATCCACTTTTGAGACGGATGTTGGTGGGTCTTTCTAACACCTTGCCCTGAGAAGGATGCTGCTGAAAAGTCACGTGCTCCTACTGACTCTCTTCACAATCTCAACTCGACTGCTAGATTTGGTTTCCGTGTCAGATTTGGCTGAACCTCATGCTATTATATTTCTGAGTAACAAAGGTAATGAAATTGATTTTGATAATCTGGTGATTTAAAGTTTATTGCTGAAACATTTGGCAGAGTTGGGAACCCACTGTTGAAAAGGTCTCGACGATTGTGAGGAGTAGAGCCATGACTCTTTTCGGAGGCAGTGCCAAAGAGCATGTCAGGTGGGAAAAGGCGTGTTTCGTTAGAGAGTATATCCTTAGTAGAGGAGGGGGTGGTCTATGAGATGGATAGTGATGACTCTGACTAAGATCCTCCTGAAGGATTACTTGCCGCGAAGAAAGTAATTCCTACCACCTTTTTCTTCACCGACTCAGATGAAAAAACTTAACCCACTGTAGAGTAAGGATATACCTTACTTGCAGAGTTCACCTCTCGTCGCTCCAACTGTAGCTGCATCCTCTTCAGAAAGCTCCACTGCCTCTTACAATTCTGATGATGAAAACTTTATCGGTGGATCTTGAAGAACCATATGAAGATGACATGATGGAGCCAGAAGAACAATCCGATGAACAAAACAGTGTGTCCATGGAAGTTGATTCTGATGACCAAGAGATTGAGGCTAGTAATGCCTTTGCACCTCGCTTTTACACATCTGAAGCACGGGAATGCTTTAAATCTCTACAAAATTGTGCGTTTATTGATGAGAGGAGGGTACACTTTGGGCAATTTGAGAAAAAAAATTTAAACAAAATTTTCAGTAGAAAGGGACTGTCTTCTACTGTGATAACAACTATGTCATACTTAAGAGAGGTTGTACTTGAGTTTTATGTCAATATGCTTCCCTTTGTCTCGTACAAACTTTCTGGAAATTATGGTAAAGTGTTTGTTTGAGAAAAGATTTTTCTGTTCACTCCCTCTACCATCAATACCTTTTTCGGGACTAAAGATTATGAAAGAGTTACAATGGACGACTTTGACGAGGTTGTGAAATTCATCTCCGGTGGGAGACTGCAGAAGTGGCCAAAATGTGACTAGGTGCTGATAATAAATTCCACAACTGTGACTCTACCTCAGGCTCATGCATTATTTCAGATAAGGTCGGGAATGCGCTTCAACTTCAGACTGACTGTGGTCGACTGTGTGACCAAGTTTGCTACCTCATCTGGAACCAAAGTTACCCAGTCGTTTCCTTCTCTTATTTACTCAATCTTGGCAGATCAAGGGTTACAACTTTATGATGAGGAGCATTTTAGTGGGAAACCTGACTTCTTTGGGCTTAGCCATAAGAACTTTGAGGGTCCAGATTGTATCATTGATCTGCCTTTGGCATTTTCTGATGATGAGTTTGATGACTGGTGTGCTGCCACTGCTAAGGGTGTTAGTCCAAGTGTCACTAACACAGTGATTAACTTACATAATTCTGTACCCATTGCCTTTACTGATTTGCAGGCACATCCGGGTTGATAGACCAGCAGATAGTAGGATATCAAGCACACCCTAATGGATTGATGACTTTACGGGCGTTCTACAAGAAGGCACTCCTTGTGCATTCTGGTCAAAAACGGGTAGAAGGTGCTAGTGCTAATGGTGGTGAAGTTGCTGACTCGGTGATCCACAAAGGGAAGGAGAAGAAGGTTGTTGATGACGATGACGATGATGATGGTTCTCTCACGACTATCCCAAGGCGCTCCATGCGCAAACGGACTCGTAGTGCCTGACCAAGTGTTTTGCATGTAATTATGGCATTTTGCTTGTGTTTTTAGCTAGAGTTTAGTGTTATTTGTAGTAGTTTGAGTCTTATTTTGTTAGGGTTTTAGATTATTCTATTGTTTTTAGGTTTGAGATTGATTAGTGTGTTGTAATGATGAATCATGGGTTTTTGAGTCCAAATTCTTATGATGTAGGTGGTCAAGGGAGTTAGAGTTGTTCTAAGTCACATTGGGAGGTGCCTAAGATCGAGTCGAGACCTTAAAGTCCAAAACCCGTGCCGAAACAAAGAAATCGAGCCGGAAGAAGCTGAGATTGACTGAAAAGCTACCGATCGACTGCCTAATCGACTAGCAGTCGATCGACTGCCCTTTCAAGAATCGACTGAAATCCTGAAAATCGACTCGATTCCAGGGACTTCTTCAAAATCGGCTCCTTTCCAAGAAGCAGTCGATCGACTACCTGCTGCCTAATCGACTGGAAGTCCGGGAATCAGCGCGGATTGATGATTTTGCCCCTACTAATAGCTATTTAAACCCCATTTTTAAGCCCAAGAAAATATCAACTCACTCCCCAACTCTTGCATGAGTCTTGGGATGAATTTTCTCTTAATTTCTCTCTAGATCTACTTTCTCTCTCTTAGGTTTTATATTTGATCTTCAAGCATTCCTTGGGTTTGTAAGCTCAAGATGAATCCAAATACTCCTTTGGATTAGCATCTTCATTGTAATTCAAGCTTTGGATTCTCCATTTAATTTTAGTAAGCTCTCCTTTTAATTTCAAGTTTTATTCTTGATTTTCATGCTTTGTTCTTCATTTTATGCTTTTTGTCTTACTACTTGATTTCATGATGAAACTTGTGAATTGATTATGGATTCTAGTTGAGTGACACACCTAAATCATAGATTGGGTCCTTGATCATCATGACTTTGAGTTTTACTTATACTTTATTTTGAATTAAATTTCCATGCATAGTTTTAAATTGAATCTTAGATCTACTCTTCGTTTCTTGTTATTTTTTCGAAAGATTTGGACTTTTACGTCAACTTATATTACTCTTTACTTTGGTGCTTTCAATTTTTGTCAATTCGCATTATTTGAATTTTCATGCATGGTTGTACTTTATGCATGCATGGTAGTACTTGATGAAACAATGCTTGTTTTTGCTTGTTTTTGTTAATTGCTTGCATTTTCAATTAAGGCATACGACCGAGGCATCCGACCAACTTGTCATTTCAATTTATAGTATAGTTTGCTATTTTTAATTGCATTATTTTCGGTTTTCTTTCATCTCTTGAGCTTGAAACACGTTGAAATTTGCAAATGGATTGAAGTCCGATAATACCAAGGCATGAACTCGTTGATTATTTCAACACCACAAAAACCATAACTTCACCAAGTGGCACAAATTTATTTCTTGTTTCGTTCTTCTCTCTCTGCTTTGAATTTTAAGTTATTATGTGGTACTTATAACCTTTGTTTTGGTTGAATATTACTACTGGATATTTGCTATGTTATTCATTTTTTTAAGTTGACATTTTCATTTTGTTATTGTCACCCTCACTAACATTCTGGAAGAACTCTGTTTCTTCAGGCGGAGTTGAAGCTATGTAACTCAGGGGGAGTTGATTGACTATTTTGTCCAAAAAGGTAAAAGGGGGAGATTGATAGGAATTGTATTTCCTACCGGTTAATTTTAAATTTAAGAGTTATTTGTCTATCTATACACTTAGTTTGTTAGAATGTTTAGTAGATTAGTCGTAGTAAATAAATAGAGTCCTTTACTTTAGTAAGTCTTTTATTGGCACTTATCTACTTAATATCTCAATATCTTTATCTCAACTCTGTGTTGTTAAATTAGGACTCTTTCAAAGAGGATTACACATTGGTGTATATATATTTCAGAAAGACCGTGATGCAAAAGATAGCCGAGAGTGTGAGAAATAGAAAGATCTCGAGTATAAGGAACACGTCGTTCATTTCTCATGTATTCTTCAAAATTGTGTTTGATCAAGTGTGAAGGTTTTACGTACGACTCAAATGCTGCTTTGAACGATTTGCTCATTCATGAGTTTTTCATATATTACTAGATAATTTTATTTTTATACTTTGTAAAATGATTTCATTCTCCTAGTAATATCATTTTTGGCTTGAGGTCACGACTTATGAGTTTATTTGACTCATAAGTAAAAATTATTTACAAGTGTTTTTTGCAATAGGGTATGATTGGCGGACAAAGCCGATAAACTAGCTGATAGCTGAAAAGCTAGTTGATGACTGATAAGTTATTTGAGAGCTGATAGATGATAGCTGATGACTGATAGTTGAAAGGCTAGCTGATCTAAATAAAAGCGTTTGGCAAATTTAGCTGATAAGCTGGCTCAAAAATGCAAAATTACACAAAAGTACATGTTTAAAATAATAGTGTTAATGCTATTTCTTATTTATTTTATATAATATTAAGATTGTAAACTTAATTATTATTGTTTATATTACCAATTTCGTTATATATATATATATATATATATATATATATATATATATATATATATATATATATATAATTTTCAAGAATTGTACAATACTTTTTTTAATGGATTGGGGATAGGATTTTTCTTATTTCCTTTATATGCCAATTTATAGTCAAGCTAATAATAATAATAATAATAATAATAATAATAATAATAATAATTGCACAATACTAAAATAATTCTAGATATTTAACTAATTAGTAATAATAATGATAATAACAATAATAATAATAATAATAATAATAATAATAATTTCACAATACTAAAATAGTTCTTAGATATTCATCTAACAATTAATAATGTAGTGAAATTAAGAAAAAACTAACGAAATAATAGTGTAATTTTCTAAATAAATATAAGGGTTAAAATAGGAATAAAATCAAAAAGGTCCATGAGCTTATTTGAAAAGCTTGTAATGGTAACATATGAGATAAGCTCAGACTTCTCAAATAAACTCGTGCAACCAATCAAAACTTATTTAAATACAAAATGCTTATAAGTCCTCTAAATAAGACATAAACAAGATTATTATGCTTACCAAATATACACATAGTCTTTGAAGTATCTAAGTATTAGTGTAGATGTTTGAACATCATAACTAACATTTACATTCTACTTAACTTTATGCGAGTTACATAAACACCATTTCATACTATATAATGATTATCATATAATTAAATAATCATATTCATTTATCTCATCTAATTGTGTAATATTATATTGAGCTCTAATACTCACATAACTGAGAGATTTTCATTTGAACACTTTCAAACACACACACAAACAAGATGATTCAAAACATTTAAGCCTAAATTTTAGATTTTCATTTGAACACTTTCAAACACACACACAAACAAGATGATTCAAAAACATTTAAGCATAAATTTTAGTTTTTCATCTTATACCGTAAAAGTCTAAATCTTGATCTTCTATAAATTTGATTCTTCTACTCAATGTTAGGCAATATTTTGAAAACTGAACCGGACATCGAACCGAATTAATAACTGGTTCACTGGGTCACTAGTTCGACCGTTGAACCGTTTTTAAAAAAACCGATCATCAAACCGGACTCCTATATATATATATATATATATATATATATATATATATATATATATATATAATAAAAATAATAATTATGCAATAAAAATAGAAGCAATATTAATATCATATATACCACGTACAATTTTGTTATCCAAAACATTCATTCAAAGTCGATCTCATTTTGTATGAATTTATTATGATAACAAAAATTTAGGATCATTTAAAAAAAGTTAAAAAAAAAAAAGTTTACAAATAATGAGTCTTGATCATTTAAAATTCAAAATCATTTAAAATTTTAGAATCAACTAAAATAATCTTAATACTAAGTTGATATTTGGAATAATTGGAAATACCTGTTTTTATTTTTATTTTGCTAAAAAAATATAATTAGAACCGACTTTTACCGGTTCTTATCGTGTGGCACTGGGTCATTAGTCACCCAGACCGGACTAAGTAACAAATCGAACCAGACTCGGGACCGGTTCCCGGTTAACCCGGTCGGACCGGCCGGTCCGATTTTCAAAACACTGATGTTAGCTAGTTTTTCATATCAATTTCTTTCATGTTTTATAAAGGAAAATTTTACAATACATTCACTTTACCATACCCCATGTATTTAAAGCCATTAATTTATTCAACTACATAAAAATTGAAATGATCTAACGGTTAGAATTACATAGAGAATGGTACCCTTAAAAATACTATAGAACTTCTCTCGTATAAAATATACTTTTAAAGCCTTCTAATCAATTTTTTGAAGTTCATGAATAGCGAAAGTGAATAGTTAACACTAATAAAATTAATTTTTTTTTCCTTCGAATCCAATCATTCTTGATAGACAAATGTATTAGTCATTATTAATATAACAATTTAATATTTAGATAGTTATGATCAATTGTTTGAGAACTTTTTACAAATTTTTACTTGAAAAATGCCAAAAAAATTGATGTTTGAGTAGTGACTAACTACAAATGATTCCAGATGATTTTCTCGTTCATGAGAAAATTATGTGATATTCTTAAATATTCGTACTGATTTAGGCTAGAGCTCCGGATTCATGGTGTTGTAGTATATATAATCCAACAACAAGCAAACAAACAAACACAAGAACGCCCCCACAAATATTTTACCTAGTAACAAAATCCTTAACACGACAAATCATTTCATGAACACGAATCTCAGACAAACCAGACTTGTCCAGAATCTGAAATGCATGACCAACATCTTTAAACACCACTTGCTCAACTCTCCGACCACCACCTCTACCCGCCGCCGCCAAACCACCGCAGAACTCCAWATTCCTATCCTTCAATATATCCATCTCCGACACACACACCAACACACCCAAACCTCGCCCCAGCTCCACCGCCGCCGCCGGATTGCACCACGGGTGGTTCCAGTCCGCCCCGGCTGGCAGCGCCAGCCGCTAGTACGCGTCGGACGCCGCCAGCGTCAGCGCCGAACGCGGTGGCTGCGCCATGTACTGCTCCGTATAAGTCCTCCTCTCCCCGCCGAAAAATGGCTGTATCAAAACCAAACCCTTAACATCCGCCGCCCTTAACCTCAACGCCACATTGTACGCAATATTTGCGCCGGCGCTATCACCGCACAAGAAAATACTACCAAAGTTACACTTGTGGGCCCACCACCGGGAACTCTTGACGAACGCCTGTTGCCTGACCCAACCCACGGCCTTGACGCCGTCGTCGTATGCCGCCGGGAGCGGGTTCTCCGGCGCCCAGCCCTATAATTCACCGACCACGACGGCGCAGTTAGCTCCAGCGGCTAGCTTCGCGAGGAACTCGTGGTAGCAGCTCCAAGAAGCCGAGCCGACGCAAAAGCCGCCGCCGTGAAAGTACACTAGTAGAGGGAGTTGACTCTCTCGGGCCGGGTCCGGGGCGTAAACGCGGGCCCAGATGTTGGTGTACTTGTCGATGATAGTGTCCCTGCACGTGACCCCGAGGTCGGGGGCCAATGAGGGCGGGACACATGGCACGATCTGGGGTCGTTCCACGTGGCCGTCTTTGTAGACACGGATGAGGCCGTCGATCTCTTGGGCAACAACTCGTTGTTGTTGGGGATCTTTGGGGCTGTTGATTTGATGGCCATTCAGATTTTGTTTCAGGGTCATTGCAGCCATTAATTGGTTTTAATTCTTTTTCGATATATATTGTATTGTTTTGGTTGTGCCAATATTGGGGAGGTGTTTAGGGTATTTATAATGGAATGGAAGTCAATATATATATATGTGAGATTGGAATTTTTTTTTGACTTGTTCACATCGAGAATCAATCTTGTTATCTTTTGACTGAAATTGTTTTGACTGAAATTGGAATTGGAGGGTTAATATATATATTGGAATCTTTAAAATAAAAAATAAAAAATTATCCCGTAGATCTACGCGTGACACTTTGTTAGTGAAACTCTAAATTTTAGATTGATTGACATCTTTTGTAATCACGTGCATTGTCTTAATGTTTATTTTTCTTTTACAAATTGTATTCTCAGTTAGTTTAATTAAATAAATAATGTAAATTTAATTTGAAATTAAATAAATAAATGAGTTTGGAAAATTTTTAAAAAAATGTGGCGGGACGCCGATGGCAAAAGCGTCTCGCCCTTTGGGACGCTTTTCACAAAAGCGTTCTGAACCTTTTTTTTCGTCCCCAAAGTTTTTGGGGGCAAATTGAAAAAAAAAATTAATTTCTGGGTTGGGATGCTTTTGCCATCAGCATCCCGGTAGAAAATGCAAAAAAAAAATTAAAAAAAAAAAATCGGGGTCGGGACGCTGATGGCAAAAGCGTTCCGGGAGCAGAATGCAAAAAAAATAAAAATTCGAACCAACAACCCAAACCCTAACCCTAATACACATATTATTTATTTATTTATTTATTTATATTATATACTTTTAAGGTTTAGTTATATTTATAATTTATTTAAAAATTTTATTAATTAAAATAAATAAATATATTATAATAATGTCTTATAATTACAAGAAGTTTATTTGAAAATAAAAAAATACAATAAAATAATATAAATAACCAAATGACATGAAATCTTAATTTCAAATTAAAAATACAATCAAAATAAGATACAACAACAACGAAAATTAAAATAAAAATTACAATGATTTGATATTACACGGATGCGACCACATTCCTAATAGCGGGTTTCCAATGAAAATGTGGTATTGACAAATGCAATTCAAGTACTTGGATGGCATTCAATAAAAATGACTTGAATTGCATTTGTCAATACCACATTTTCATTGGAAACCCACTATTTAGTAATAATTACATAAAGTAGGGATCAAATTAGGAACAATCAATTAATTAGGGCCATTTTAGTAATTATTACATAATTAGGATTCAATTTAGCGCAATATACTGGCGGCCATAATCCGTCAGGGAGGCCGTCAAGTATTTGATATACTGACGGATTTGGCCGTCAGGATTGTCGGATTTTTTTGTAGTGTGTGTATTAGGGTTAGGGTTTGGGTTGTTGGTTCGAATTTTTTTATTTTTTTTGCATTCTGCTCCCGGAACGCTTTTGCCATCAGCGTCCCGACCCCGTTTTTTTTTTTTAATTTTTTTTTGCATTTTCTACCGGGATGCTGATGGCAAAAGCG
>BMAC01000357.1:845438-860419 GCA_014905375.1 Phtheirospermum japonicum | reverse complement strand
TAATTTGAACCCTAATTATGTAATAATTACTAAATTGACCCTAATTAATTAATTATTACTAAATTGACAATATAATTATTTAATAATTACTAAATTGGCACTAATTAATTGATTATTCCTAATTTGATATGTGATTGATTACTAGAAATTGAACCCTAAATTTAACAATAATTATACAATAAATTCATCACAACATTTATATAAAAAAAATACAAAAATAATATAAAATATAAAATATAAAATAATAACAGAAATAAAAAAAAAAGGAAACTTACCTGGGCAGGGCGACGGCGACGGCGGGCGACGGTGGAGGCAGGCGGTGTGGTGGTGGAGCTTGGGCTGGGCTCGGATGCGGCGTGGTGGAGGGAGGCGGCCGGTTCGGAGTGGAGAAGCCAGGCGGCGCGGCGATGGAGAGCGGGCGCGGTGTGGAGGGAGGCGGCCGCTGACGGTGGAGGGGGTTTGGCGCGGCGCGGCGCGGTGGAGGGAGCTAGCGGCTTCGGAGCGGAGTGGCAAGGCGACGCGCGGGCTGGGCGGCGGGGGGGAACGGGCTGAGAGAGAAAGAAGGAAAGAAGAGAAGGAGAGAAAGTGAGGCGGGGAAGGGGCTGTGCCGAATTTTAGGTTGAACTCTATGGCCGCCTCACCCCTAAGGGCATGCTGACGGGACTATATACTGGCGGCATGCCCGCCAGCAAAACCGCCAGTATATGTTTCCGTTAGCATACCCGTCAGCAATCCTGGCGGCCTTTTGGCCGCCAGGAAATCTGCCAGTACCGCCGGATTTTTTTGTAGTGTACAACACCCGCGTGTTACATGTGAATATGTGATATAACAAATTAAGAATTATAAGGCACTGATAATTCTATTGAAAAACGTCGTGAATATAACTTATACTATATGTATTATTATTATTATTATTTTCTGCGTAATATATTAATCTGTTTGTATGGATACATAATATGTGTATCAATGCATTATATTGGCAGTAGATAAAGAGATTTAAGAATATATTTAATATTTATTTTCCTAAATATAATAATTTATTATATTATTATTATATATCTTTTTTGTTTCACTTTTTTTTTGGCGTAACAATAGTTTTTCATATATATTTTTAATATTATTTTCAACTCATTATATTAGGATTAGAAAAAAAAATAAGTTTATATTTTTTTATATTTATTTTCTTTTTGTGATAATTTATATAATTCGTATTTTTTTAAAATAAATATTTAAAATTATAATAAAATTATTTCAATTTTTATTGTAAATAAAAATTAACCCAACTTATATAGATATTTTGAAATTAGATATAACTTATTTATATTTTTATATTGGAAGAATAAAAGTAGATATTGAGTTAGGCAAAATATGTTGAAGAGAATATTAAATTAGGTAACATGTAATAAAAGAAAAATATTGAATTAAACAAAATATAATATTAGACTAGTATTAAATTAGGTAAAATATAATAAAAAAAAATACTAAATTAGATATATATTAGGCTCAGATGACATCGAAACACCATTCCAAACTAAAGAAACGTGGGAAACTAAAGAAACGTGGGAAACAGATATAGGAAAATTTTATATTAATTAATATACAAGGGAGATTAAAAAATTATAAAAGTTAACGTAAAAACAAGGGTACAGTAGAAAGAATAAAAAGAAATTGATTATAATTACTTTAATACGTGCGTTTTTGTTTTCAAATCTATCTTTTGTTTACCAGTTGGAGTATCATCATTCAGATAAAGACAAATTATTTTAGTGAATTATGGAAGGCCGTAATGCGCCTATCAGATCGACTAGTTAAACCATATAAACAGTTAATATGGATTGATTTGCTAAATAAACCATTTTTTTAATTATTTTTCTTGTACACATGCCGGCATACCTACAAATTCCAGACAACAGGATGAAATAAAAATAAAAGAATATCCAAATGATTTACGTTTCTCTTCTCTCATAGTTTTATATTTACTGTAATTGGAACATTTCTAATTATTTAAATAAAAATATTACTATATTGATTTGAAACATTTCTTTGCATACATACAAGTTTTAAAAAAAAAAATTGTATTAGAATTAAGCAAATAAAATGCCCAAGTTTCATAGTTTCTTTGATAGTAAATTTTTTTTTTTTTTTAATTACAAAGAAAATGTTCCAGATATGATTTTTGAAAGAATCAAAATACGATTCTCGAAGCCTAGAAAAGCATAAGCCGATTTCAATTGTTATCCCAAAATCAATCGGATCAAAATAAAGGTCAGCAAAGACTGAAAAGCCTTATCCACAATGGACACCGAAATTTATTTGTTTCTTTATTCTTTTAAGTGTTCCCACGAAATAAATAGAAAACAAAACGCATATTGAATATATATTGTCTAAGATCAACATTCATTCACTAACCAAAATCTATTATATAAATTGTGATATTTTGACATCTAAATTTTACCATCTAGGTACATATATATATATCCCCCTATTCACTTCTAAAACAGTCCAAACTTGTAAGTTATAACTCGAACTAGAAATGTGTATCAATTGAAGTTGAAAAATAAATAAATTGAAGGATATTTCTTTTTTACGGAGATCAAATTTGTCAACTTGCATATGAATCAAAAACCGACCAATATATCTTTACTATTCTTTCATAAAAAAAGAGATCTGATTTCAAATCAGACTAAAGCTGAAAGAAGACGGGATACCATTTCCGATACATCATTTTCAGGCATATTATGTCAAATCAATATTAAGATTATTTTTTTAATCAATATAGAAATGAAATTACTCCAATCCAATGAGCTATAAACATGCGACAAAAATAGTGCCTTTTTTGGTCGTCTAGCGCTTCATGCCCCCTTCAACTGATGGAGCCATTGCAGCTGTTCGTTTTTGCCTCTCCATATTTCCATGCCATCCTATACATTATTCATTCATTTCCCACGTTAAAGATATTTTTTTGGAGAACAAAATAAATCGTATATTAAATTAATTAACTTTTTTAATACAGTTAAATATCTATGGGCTTGTGAATGAATATTCATAACCTCATAAAAGAAAGTAAACTGATTTTTCGAAGTTTAATAGTACAAATAAATATTTTGAGTCAATTTTCAAAGAAGCTTTTTCACTTATAAAATTGAACAAATAGTTAATTACAAAGAATATCCCTAAAGTGTAACATAATAACAATATGTTATATCTTTTGAAATTGCAAATGCTACCTTGACATTTTACAAATTACACCCTTGGGAAGAGATTTGTTTTTTAAAAGAAGAAGAAGAAGAAGAAATTGAAAGGTGATTTTTGCAATTTTTCCTAAAAATAATAAATAAATAAATAAAAACATCAAGAAATTAATAAATACCTATGGACAAATCGAGTCCTTGGTTTTGAAGCTCTCTATACTCTTGGCACAAAGCACATGTCTCACAACACAAATGGACACAACAATCCGTGCATGGCCTCTCCTCCAAGAAATATTGTCCCCTCAATTTTGATCGATAGAAACAAGAGTACAAGCAAGAGCAGCCACTCACGCACAGTATCATTGAGTACAATGCCCCACTTACTCCACACGCTAATTAACATTAAACACCACGAGATTAACTACGTGTACTATATGTATCTAATGTAAAATTAATTGTGTTTTTTTTCCTTAAGATATTTACAAGTAAATTAAATTTCTTGAGTTTTGAATTTGGCTTACATTTTTACCCACGTAATCACCAATTTCACTAAATAGTTTACAATAATCTTCACAAATAACCGGATAGAAAAGTTGTAGCTATTTGTAATAGAGTTTTAAAAATATTGATGGATGTAATCAATTCTTTTTTTTAAGATAATGCACAAGACAAGATCAAACATCTCTAACAGGGTTATTAGAGTTTTAAAAGTTATATACGGCTTTTAGTAAATTGTGTCATTTCGTTTTTTGTTTTTTTTCGTGTACACATGTGAATACGCGCTTACATGTCGATCCTCTGTCAACAATTTCTGCAATCCGACCAAATGTTATGCATGGACACCAACATGTTAAGCAACCTGGTATCATCATAAATTTACAATTAATTAAGGAAACAAAACAAAGGTCATAATTAGTGAGTTTATGATAAATATTAGTAAATTAGTAAAGATAATTGTGAACTAATTCATTTAAAAAATTGGCCTAGCATTTAGTATCCTTGGACAATTTAGAGGGCTTACAAATGCTAACATTGTCGCAACAATCACACAGGCCGGTTGACCATGGGACAGGGTAACGAGGGCCCAGGTTCGACGCGGCACGAGGTGACGGAAACTGATGATTCACCGGAACGCCGGTGGCTGGCGGTGGCTCTGGCGGGGCAGACGGTGGCGCAGACGCATTCATCTTTTAACATGAAATGCAATTAACGGTAAATGGTCTTTATTTATGAATTGGAAAGGAAGGGATTGAGTTTCTTTTAGTTTGAAAATGAACCGGTGCATTGGACGGGACATTTGGCGGTTGGAACCGTTTTTCTTTTTTTTAACTTTCTTTTTTTTTTCCATCCATGCCCTTAAAGTTTTGATCCAAATACAAGTAAGCTTTAAAGTTTGTTTGTTTGTTCATCCAAGCCCTTTATCTATTTGATATTGAACAAATAACCCCTTCTGTTACTTTACACAAACAGACGGTAATTATGAGGTGGGTGATCATACTTGTGATGGAATAAATTGACTGTATTTTGCCGCCATAAAAAATTTGATTTTACTCCTAAACACAAGCAATTTTGCGTTTATTTACGGAAAAAATGTTATTTTGTAACTCTATTATTTTGAAAAGTGATGTTAAGTTTCGTGTTAAACAACACCACACCTAACATCTACTAAATTGAGAAATATGAATTTATAACATCAACCAGAATAAGAATTTAAACAGCAACATGATAAACAATAGATAGAACACACCAATTAAACTTTTAGCCCGTAACTAAATGTACTTACGGAATTGGGTATACAAACCCGAAAACTATATTACTTAATCGTTCAAGATCAATTACAAAATATCTAAGTAATATACGAAAAATAAATGTATCAACACTTGATACAAAAATACTTGTTGCTACGTTTGAGACGATCTCCTCCGTTGGTTACGCAACGTTGAAGATCTCTTGATTCTGAACTGTAGCTCCAAGTAGACTCAGTGCTTTGTGTTCTGTAGCTCCAAGTAGACTCAGTGCTTTGTGTTCTGTAGCTCCAAGTAGACTCAGTGCTTTGTGTTCTGTAGCTCCAAGTAGACTCAGTGCTTTGTGTTCTGTAGCTCCAAGTAGACTCAGTGCTTTGTGTTCTGTTTGTGAAGTCATCGAGTGCTCTCTACAATTTTCCTCTTCTCCGTACGTCTCTTAAAGCTCTCCTTCATTTGCGTCGTTCTTATCCCTTAAATAATCAAGACTCCTAGTCTTGATAAACAAGTTAGGTTAAAAATAAAGAAACTAAATAAAGTCCTAAACTCCCCTTACGAAATAAATCTAGAGTCCTAAGTAGTACAAAGTCCAAGAAAGGCAAACAACCAAAAAAGGAAAATTGTCAAGAATAAAAATCTCAACAAAAAATATGTAGGTAAACACAAATATTAAAAATTATATTATATATAAATTTAGTATATTATATAAATTGAAACTAAAAACATAACCTACTACTGATTTAAAACTTATATATAAAAAATAATATATAAATATAAGTAAATGAATATATACTAGTTCAACACCTACATATTATTCATAATTTAAAGAAAAAAAACACTCATTAAAAATATTTAAAAAAAATAATATTACAAATGGTACACATAAATCGTAACATTTTTTTACACGAAGATTGTTCTTTACGATAAAATATTTTTTACATAAAATCGGAGCATTATTTGTTCTAATTACATTAAGATTGGTTTTCACAATAAATAAATTATAAGTATTTATAACAAGTCACGAAATTAGTTGTAAGATATAGCAAAACACTCTAAACTTGAAAGAAAACTCGTAAAAAATTGAGTTTGTAAAAATGTAAAACATGCAACATCCGCGTGTCGCATGTGAATATGTGATATAAAAAAATTAAATCTAAGGCACTTACAATTCTATTAAAAAAGTCATATATAACTTGTAGTATATGTTATATTATTTTATTTGTTTCCTTTTTTATTTTTCTACGTAAGACATTAATTTGTTCATGTAGATATATAATGTGTTTATCAATGCATTGTATTGGGATTAGATAAGGTGATTTGTGATATATGTATTTTTCTAGTTGTAATAATTTATGAATTTATTTGTTGTTGTTGTTTCTCTCTCTCTCTTTTTATTCTTTTTTGGCGTAACAATAGTTTTTCATATAAAACTTTAATCTTATTCTCAATGCATTATATTACGGGAAAAGAGTACAGTATATTCACAATACCATACTTATGTATATGGTAATGCAATCACAACTTGACACATCACATATACTAATAGATTAAAATCTTTTTAAACAAATCTATTGATTAATAGGGTAGAAGTATCATACAGTGACTGCACTGTAAAAGTCCCCTATATTAGGATTACATATCTAAATTTATATTTTTTATATTTATTTTCCTTTTGTAATAATTTTATATAATCCGTATTTTTCTTAAATAGAATATTTAAAATTCAAAAAATAAATTATTTTAACTTTTAATATAAATAAAAATTAATTAAACTTATATAGATTTTTTCTAATTTATATGAATTTTTTTTTATATATTAGTAAAATAATAGTAAGATATTGAATTAGGCAAAATATGTTAAAAAGAAATATTTAATTAGGAAACATATAATAAAAGAGAAATATTAAATTAGAAAAAATATAATAATAGAAAATACTAAACTATGTAATAATATATAAAAGGAAAATATAAAATTAAGTAGATATTAGATTCGTTGACACCAAAGCACTAGAATTTTTTTCAAAGCGAACAAAGCATATAAAACAGACAGATAAGATAGTAGGATTCTGCAATAATATATAGGGGAGATGTGTGCGTGTGTGAGAGAGAGCATAATAGTGAAACAATCACCAAGGATAATCCGTTGGTATTTTCCATACGAATTCAATATACGTAGTTTAAAAAGAAAAAAAAAAAGAGGAGTTAAAATTCAAAATAATTATCTATATCTCGTTGGTATTTACCTACGGGTCGTAAACTTGTAGGTAAAATAATAAAATGACATATTTTATGAGAGATCTCTTTGGTAAAAGAAATAAAAAAAATCAAAATCAAAATTAAAGAAAAAAATTGTTAAGTTGAGATATTTGTATGATATTTCTTTAAAAAGTCTTTTTTATTCAATGATAAAGTTATTAATTAAGAGAGAAAATGAAAATTCTTAGGATATATAAAAATGAGAATTCTTATGATATATATAAAGTGTTTTAGAAATTGATTAGCGACTTATAAGCTGTAGACCACGGCGGGTCTAATTGAGGTCTAAAATTAAGACGTAAGTATCTTGATTTTCAATGTTGTTTCACAATATAACCTAATTAACTAAATTTAAAAGATACTAATATAATATGATAATTACATATTACAAACATGTTACATGTATTATCTATACAAATAAGGTGAAAAATGTCAAGAAATACTATTCTTTGAGAATAAATTTTCAACTTACCTTTGGTCAGTTTTGTTTTTACATTTATAGCGTTTTTATCTTTCTTGCGTTTGAGTTAACTGTTATCTCAAAAATACAAGATTCTAGTCAGAATTGATATTGTGTTATTATTGGAATATCTACTGTAACGTCCCATGATCGCCCTTCAAATTTGACGGTTAGCCACACTATACCGACGTGAGTCTTTTCTAGCGTGCTTTGTCCTCACTCACGCGCACTCTGGAAAGACTTCCCAGGGGGTCACCCATCCCACTTCTACTCCAGACCAAGCACGCTTAACTTTGGAGTTTCGATGAGAGGGCTTCCACAAAAGAAGATGCACCTCGTTGGTATGAGTTTTACCAATCAAATCTATTGAGCTATCCTAGTTAGCTTCTTGATTTTGGAGTGTTACAGTCTACCCCCCTTAAACTCGCGACGTCCTCGTCGTGCATGAACTATATCAGGATTCGTTGCTAGGCGTTGAGATTCTAGAGGTGGCTCCTACGGGTTCAAGATTGTAACCGTGGGCTATCCCAATCTTGAGCTCCCTCTACTGGGGCCTCTCCCTCACGGGCTTTTCACACGCATTACAACCTTATTTCGCATAGCCCTTAGTTCTTCTGTCACGCCCCGACGGCGCCAAGGTGCGACTATTCGACAATAATAAATATAAATCGTTCAATAGGATAGACGGCTATGCCGATAACCAATAATCTTATCGGATGTTCAACCTGATTAAATATCTTACTTGTGCTTGAATAATTAGGAGTACTTAAAGTCTGCAGCGGAAATAAATCTCAAATGAGTATCTTATTTATTACAATTTATAATTCTCCGACACAGGGTCTTCAACTTTTTACTCCTCGTGGTCGTCCACCTCGTTTCAAGCGTTATCGACGTCTGGCTTTGGTTTAAAAATAAAAGTAGGTGGAGTGAGACAAAAATTTCAGTGAGCGGGTGATGGTGTGCAAGTGTGACTTCATTTGGAGTTGAGTACAAACGTTTGTAATTGGAAAATATTCTTATAAAATTCTTGATGCATGTTTGGTTCAAAATAAATAAATGTAAAATAATTGAATTTCGATGCAATCATTTAATAATAACCAAACGGTGAGTGTAAGTCCACATGACTACACTTTATGCATTCACTCACTCAGCGTTTGTCATCGGAAGACTAGCTCTCAAACACAGTCAATTTCACATTAAACTTCCAAATCGCATCTAGATGACTTGATTCTTTTTTTCTTCTTACAACGCCCATTCATTATATTCATTTGGCTATAGTCCACTTTTTTTTGCCGGAACCTACGCCAACCTTATAATGATCGGGCACGGCAACTCTTTAGTTCAGGTGTTTACCTAGAGATTGTCATAATCGTGGGCTATCTACGACCTACTTTCCCTTGAACACTCCGTCCGCCAGTTGCGGAGTTCAAGACCACAACCACGTTGTTCGATCATTGACTCGCTCGATCCATACCACACTGAGTCTGATATACCACATTGACACAATCACACAAGACTCGAAGGTCCATCACAATGTCAACATGGATGTGGTGCTCAATCACTTTTAACAAAAATTGGAGTGAGGTGATATGTGTGAGAGGAATAAGATTTTAAATAAATAAAGTGTTTAGAGGATAGTTTTATTCAATAAATCTCGTAAGTATCGAGATAAAATGTCACGCCCCATTTTCGAAAAGTGTAAAACTTGATTTTTCATAATTAAGACTTTCAAAAACAAGGGCGTGAGTTTTCAATAAATCACAATCACAATAAATTTGAGCGGAAGTGTG
This sequence comes from Phtheirospermum japonicum, assembly GCA_014905375.1. Lineage (NCBI taxonomy): Eukaryota > Viridiplantae > Streptophyta > Magnoliopsida > Lamiales > Orobanchaceae > Phtheirospermum > Phtheirospermum japonicum. Next base: position 850,980 of record BMAC01000357.1, on the reverse strand, counting down.
AATAAAACTTAACATTAATTTAAAACAGTAAATTCACTTAACGCATCAAATAGTAGTACTCGACTATTCAAGAAGTTTTAAATAGAAACACAATTCTCAATCTTGTTTTTAAACTTGACAAAAACTAAAGATACCAATCCATAGAGAGGAAAATAAAATAGCATTGAAAATAACATCTTCGCATCCACCGCCTCGTACCACATCCAACTCCTCAACCTGAAAAGTTTGATAAAAATGGGTGTGAGCTTTCAACTCGCTCAGTGGGGATTTGTTTGTCAACATTAAACACAAATCATACAAACCATAAATGAATAGCTACAACACACTGTCAGTCGTTCATAGATGTTGGCCAACCATAGATTTAGCTCGAAAGCTACTGTTGTTTTAGCCCGAAAGCTACTGTTGTTTTAGCCCGAAAGCTACTATGGAATGTTGCATTGAGACATAGATAATTCATACAATCGCATTTAACATAGACAAACATAAGAACACGTTCGGCAATGTTAAGAAGAAATCATATAAATCATAAATGAATGGCTACAACACACTATCATGGTTTTAGCTCGAAAGATACTATGGAATGTTGCATTGAGACATAGATAATTCATATAATTGCATTTAACATAGACAAACATAGTTTTGAAAAGAGTTTAGAATCACCCACCTTCGAATGTTGTTTCGTGAAAATGCGAATATAGATGCTCGTGCTTGAAAATCCTAGTTTCGAGAACTTTCGTTTCCTACATTGAATATAATAGTTTAACTTAGAACTTGGATTTAAAAATTAAATTTGGAATATTTGAAAAGATAGCGAATTCGTAACCTTGATTCGAACACCCGGTCATGGAATTTAAATAAAATGGTAGCTATATGGATGTTTTTGTAAGGTTCTTGAAATTGGAGGGGTAAAATTGAAGTCTTGGGTAAATTGGAGGCTCAATTGAATAAATTCGAAAAGTTTGGGGTCAATTGGATAAATTGGAGGCTGAAATTGGAGTTTGGAAAAGCTGGGGGCTCAATTGAATAAGAATAAGAGTCTTGGGGGTCAATTTGTAACTTTTGGAAAAGTTTGGACTATAAAGGGTTTCAGCCTAATCTTTCACCCGTCAACAGCCCGCCCCTTTTCCTTCTTTCTTCTTCTCCACTTTCAGGATTCGGCAGCAAAACAGCCGGCCACTCGACGGCAAACGGCGAACAGACGGCCAACGGCGGCCAGCGGCTTTCCACCGTCTCCGACGAGCATGGCGAAACCCCGTGGTTCGGGCTTCCAAATCCCTTCAAGTCCGTCTCTTTCCTTCTTTCATTTCTCCGAAACTGGACGTCGGCGAACAGGCCGTCTGCAAGGCGGCGGCGTGGGAGCTGTAACCCGTCGAGGGTAGGCGACTGCGGATCGGCTGGGTTTTGACTTGGATCGCTGGGTTTTTATTCGCGTCGACGGCCCGGCTTGGAGTTGCTGAGGCCGTCGGGGTTTGGCGATGAACGACGACGGTGGTTTTTTGGGGTCTCGAGTGTGGGCTGCGGCTTTTCCTTAGTCGGTGGGCTGGGAGAAATGACGGTTGGGGGTGGCGAAGAAGGGCAGGCAAGTCGGGCCTTGACTTTGGGTTTGAGTCGGGCCGTGGTTTGGCTATGGCTGTGGTTGAGTTGGACGGCGGCTGTAGAAACGGCTGATTCGGGCTTGACTTCGGGTTTGGCAGGGGTGATGGTTTGTGGTTTTCGACGATTGTATTGGTTTGTTTTCGGGTTTAACTCGGCAGTAGTCGTGGGCTGCCGGAAAATGGGTCTGTGACGGTGGTGGGGAGTTTGGAAGGCGGTGGTTTGGGCGGAGGTTCGTCCGGTGGACTTTTGGTGATGGAGACTTTGTGATAAGAAAAAGAATGGCTATATGCAGTTAATTTATTTATTTTTTCTTACCTTGCGGCCGTGTAGGGTGGAGCTTAAAGTTGGGAATGTGGAAAATGAGTTGTTTGTGGCTAGGGAGCTGAAAGTTGGGATGTGTGTTGAATTATTTTGTGGTGTAGAAAAATAATGTGTAAGTAGATAAGGTTGGATATTTCTTTATACACCAAGACAAAATTTATTTTGAAATGATAGGGTTGGTGGGCTTGGGCTTAACATTGGGCTTAGTTAAATAGCTTGCTTAAAATAATATAATAAAGATAATTGTTTAAATTTGGGCTTGGATTAGACTTTTGTAAAATAATTTACTGTTATTAAATTTGAGCTTTGGTAAAAATAAAAATAATATAATTGAAAATAATTCAATTGGATTTTGAATAATGGCTCAGTGTATTTGAAAAAATAGAATATAATAAAAAAATATATTTGGCTTAATATTATAAGAAAATAAAAATTTGGGCGTTACATAAAATCATCTAGAGTTATGGACCAAGAGACATGGAATTGGAAGTTACAAGTTTAGAGTTAAATAGATAAGTCCTACAAAAATGAAACCTTTTTGTATTTTAAATTTTATTAGTAAATATTTATTAAAATAATTTTAATGAATTTTAGATTATATTATGATCCAAGAATCATCATATGGATTTTTTTGTAAAAGTGTTAAGGTAACTAAAACTTTAACTCCTTTATTTAATTAAAATAATAGTCATTATTTTAAAATACTCATTATTTTTAGAAAATTAATATTCTATGGGTTAGGGGTCGGATTGTAATGATTCAAACTTCAAAACCTAAAATAACAGTAGATAAACAATTATTTTGAGGGTGCGGGGTTATTTTTAATAATTTGCATTTACATCCCTTTATTTGGCTAAACGAAATAGTCTGCTTGTTTTTTAAAAATTCATAACTCATGAATCAGAGGTCACATTGATGTAAAACTAACTTCTAAAATTTTTAAATAAAACAAAGAATGTATGGTTATTTTTTTGTTATTTATTTGTTTTTCAAAATTATAGTTTGACCCCAAAATCTCTACAAATTAATTTTAGCGAATAATTTAAATTTGACATTTTCACAAGTCAAGAGAAAGTTTTAGGGCTCGACATGAGTCTATAATAGACCTAAAAAAAATTGAAAATTCTTATATTTTAAGGAAATGTTAGCATATTTTCTAAAATTTTCATTTTGAGCCTCAACTCTCTCAAAAATTATTTTTTTTCCTTTAGGCGATAACTCTCGATTTTGAACTCGAATATTTATGAAATTTTAAAACATGATTACAGTAGGTTCATAAGAGTTTATAATAGTCCCTAAGCCTAAAATTCTCAGATTTGTTCCAAAGAGTTTTAAATAATTTTTAAATTGGCCCCTAAACTTTCAAATATTTACGACTTTGGCCCTGAATGTCCAAAACTCGTCAATATTCACTCAAAACGTGAGATCAACCTAAGAACATAATAATTTTCAATTGTTTATTCCACGTCCAATATTTCTCAATATTTTTTGCAAGCAAATCCTCTAATCTTTATTTTTACCGAAATATAATTTTTTAATCCATTTATTCTTGCACTTTCTTCTCATATCCCAAATCTCAACACATAGAAATTAAATAAATATTTTTTGTATGACATGCAAAAATATATGAGTAAAATATCATGGTCATTTAATCACAGCCCACTCCTTTTCAATCAATCAAGTATATTATGATTCAATTCCTTATAAGACAATCACAATAGTAGTTTAATTATTCTCTCGAAATGATTAAATTGTAGATTCAAAGTATGAAACAACGTATCCATTTGAAAATACTTAAACTCCAAAAGGTTTAAAAGATTTGTACGACTTTCAATATTTTTCTAAAGGTGTGTATGACTTCACTATTAATCTCAAACCTTCTCGTAAAGTATTTTGTATTTGAAAGGCATAAATGATAAACCTCGTCTTTCGAGTTATGATTTATCAATCGAAACATAAGAGAAACACAAGCAGTTGTTTTTCACTTATGATCTTTGAAACCAAAACACAAAAGTAGCAAAAGGCTCATACTTGAATTGAGTAAAATATCTAACATTATGCAATCATTGTTATTCCAAAACCCCAGAATTAAGAAACTTAACAAGGCATGTTCAACAAGTCACATAATTAATCAAACACATAGTAGACATAACGAAAAGTAAGGATTAAAAATAACCAAAATGGTTGATGTCGATCCTTGATTCTAGTTGTTTCTCACTCCAAACTATATAATTCTTACAATAAGAAAAAACAATACTAAACTATGGTTGATAATACAAAGTTTCAAAGGATGTTGTATGATATAAGATGATGTTCGACGATGTTCCTGGACCTATTTTGGGCTCCTTTTTTATAGTTGAAATTGACTCTTTGCCATTAACTTCTGATTCTGGACCATTTTGTAATACATGTTGGACCCATTATCAACCCGACTATTGATCGATAATAGATGTCGTGAAAATATGGTCTAGTAGCGATTCCGGCCTCCCCTGGTCTAGTGGGCTCGTGGCTTGCTCTAGGCTTGGTCAAATGTTCTTCTTTCTTCCTTAACTTTGAACTAAAACTCTATTATCATCATTATTAAGCCCATTAAGCTCCAAGTTCCAATAAAAACTTACCAACCACATAATAATTTTCTAAATAATATAAAATGAAGCTAAAGATATTATATAAGCACAATAAGTAATTGAACCTAACTAAATAAGTCCCAAAAATAAGCTTAAAGCCGTGTATATCACTCTCCTATTTTTGATTCTCTACGACAATGTAGAACTTGCTGGTCGTGCCCTACTGCATCGCAAAAGGGCAAGGACATTGTTGTTAGTCCTTTTGCACCTCAGCCCATGTTGATCCCCGATATCTCAAGCGACAAAAACCTTTTGGTTGGGGATAATTCTAGCTCTTGCACACCCACTAATGAATTTATCAACAAACACGTTGATGATGCATATCTTAGTCACGAATGCAGCTCCTAATGCTGATAATGAAGGCAATCACCTCTACACCTGCATTTAGTGCTGACTACGAGTTGGGTAACGCTTTCACTAAATTTTTATACCCTAGATGGTCACGATCTTATATAATATGTTTGTTGGTAGATCTCTCATAAAGGAGAACCGTCGTCATGTACCAACATTTTGAACCTATAGTTTGGATAAAAATAATTTGAGATCCGACAACTAATGTGCATCATTGATGATATTGCGCCTTTTAAGCCAAGCTGTTGTGTACAAGTTTTTACTCCCAATCTCAGTGCAAAGGTGGCATGATCCTTCCTCCCCGAGATATGATCGAGTCTATGTGCATGGAGAGGTCTTTGAATTCAATGCTGCCATGATTAATTTTTTTGTTTGAGACTCTGGATGTTGTTGAAGACACCGAACTAACTGATTTCACTCGAATGATCAAGTTCTCGAGGAGTGATCTTAGCGCCGAGTGGTGTACTCAGTTTTATTCTTCCCCACTAACTTCTTTTTTATGACTTTTTACATAAAGTGTGCTGTAGAAACTTGGATCCCATGAATAACAAATGCAGAGTCACCGAACTTCATGCCCGCATCCTCTATCAACTCGGGACTGGGATGTCCGTTCAATTTTGGCGCATCTTCAATACCATCACATTCTT
>BMAC01000357.1:784513-845413 GCA_014905375.1 Phtheirospermum japonicum | reverse complement strand
TGAAATAAATCGATTGAATGCACGTGGTTGATTCCTATGTCCCGAGTTCCTCGTCACCTAATCATTTGAAAAATATACTTAATTAGTATATATACAATTAAATAATTTTTAAAATATTAATATATAATCTATTTATTTATTTATTATTTAAAATATATAATATAATATTAAAATAAAAATAATGGACTAAATTGAAATTTTGGATCAATTGGGGGTTCAATTGGGGTTTCGGATAAATCAGGGACTCAATTGATCTAGGACAAAAGCTTTTGGGGTCAATTGAACAAAATTAGAAACTGGGGGTTAAATTGAAAAGGGGCTAGAAAGGCTGGGGGTCAATTTGGGAACTTGGAAAAGTTTGTTGGAATAAAAGGGTTATCAGCCCATAATCCTTCAGCCCTAAATCCTAATTCATCCGCCCGTTCCTTTTTCATTCATTAATTTCCTCTTCGGCTTTCTCCTTCTTCTACAACTCAGAATTAGGCCGGCCCACACAGCATCCCTCCCCATTGATTCCAAAACGGCGCAGTGCTCTCCCTTCCTCAGTCGCCGCCGGCTGCCGAAAGTGTAGGCGGTGGTGTCTCTGCGTCGTCAGCCCGGCGGAAGGAAGCCAGCGAGCGGCGTTAGGGTACGGCGGTAGCGGACCTTCTCCTCCAGTTCAAAAACCGGCCAGCAATACACCCTCTCCCCCATCGATTCCTCCAGGGCAGTGGCTCGGCCTATGAATTTGCCGGCGACAGCGACGGCGGGGCAACCACGAGGCGGCTTGGTTGGCAATTTTCGGTGATTGCTCGCTGTGGCGGACGGCGGCGGTTGACGGCATGAAGGTATCGATGGCTTGGCGATGGAGAGGCGCCGGGGTGGTAATCCAGCCCTTATGAAATGGGTCGCGGGTCCGATTTGGTTGGCAGGTGGGTAGTTGTTAGCTGTGGCTGTCGGGCTTAACTCGGCAGTCGTCATGGGATGTTGGGTGGTTTGAGTCGGACGGTTTGGCTGTAGGTTCTTCCGGGCTTGTTTGGCTTCGAGTGCTGGTGACTGTGGGTTTTTGGGTCGTTTTGGTTGGTTGGGTTTGGCAGCCGATGGTTTGTGGTTTTCGACGATTGTATTGGTTTGGTTTCGGGTTTAACTCGGCAGTAGTCGTGGGCTGCCGGAAATGGGTCTGTGACGGTGGTGGGGAGTTTGGAAGGCGGTGGTTTGGGGCGGAGGTTCGTCYGGTGGACTTTTGGTGATGGAGACTTTGTGATAAGAAAAAGAATGGCTATATGCAGTTAATTTATTTATTTTTTCTTACCTTGCGGCCGTGTAGGGTGGAGCTTAAAGTTGGGAATGTGGAAAATGAGTTGTTTGTGGCTAGGGAGCTGAAAGTTGGGAATGTGTGTTGAATTATTTGTGGTGTAGAAAAATAATGTGTAAGTAGATAAGGTTGGATATTTCTTTATACACCAAGACAAAATTTATTTTGAAATGATAGGGTTGGTGGGCTTGGGCTTAACATTGGGCTTAGTTAAATAGCTTGCTTAAAATAATATAATAAAGATAATTGTTTAAATTTGGGCTTGGATTAGACTTTTGTAAAATAATTTACTGTTATTAAATTTGAGCTTTGGTAAAAATAAAAATAATATAATTGAAAATAATTCAATTGGATTTGAATAATGGCTCAGTGTATTTGAAAAAATAGAATATAATAAAAAAATATATTTGGCTTAATATTATAAGAAAATAAAAATTTGGGCGTTACATAAAATCATCTAGAGTTATGGACCAAGAGACATGGAATTGGAAGTTACAAGTTTAGAGTTAAATAGATAAGTCCTACAAAAATGAAACCTTTTTGTATTTTAAAATTTTATTAGTAAATATTTATTAAAATAATTTTAATGAATTTTAGATTATATTATGATCCAAGAATCATCATATGGATTTTTTTGTAAAAGTGTTAAGGTAACTAAACTTTAACTCCTTTATTTAATTAAAATAATAGTCATTATTTTAAAATACTCATTATTTTTAGAAAATTAATATTCTATGGGTTAGGGGTCGGATTGTAATGATTCAAACTTCAAAACCTAAAATAACAGTAGATAACAATTATTTTGAGGGTGCGGGGTTATTTTTAATAATTTGCATTTACATCCCTTTATTTGGCTAAACGAAATAGTCTGCTTGTTTTTTAAAAATTCATAACTCATGAATCAGAGGTCACATTGATGTAAAACTAACTTCTAAAATTTTTAAATAAAACAAAGAATGTATGGTTATTTTTTTGTTATTTATTTGTTTTCAAAATTATAGTTTGACCCCAAAATCTCTACAAATTAATTTTAGCGAATAATTTAAATTTGACATTTTCACAAGTCAAGAGAAAGTTTTAGGGCTCGACATGAGTCTATAATAGACCTAAAAAAAATTGAAAATTCTTATATTTTAAGGAAATGTTAGCATATTTTCTAAAATTTTCATTTTGAGCCTCAACTCTCTCAAAATTATTTTTTTTCCTTTAGGCGATAACTCTCGATTTTGAACTCGAATATTTATGAAATTTTAAACATGATTACAGTAGGTTCATAAGAGTTTATAATAGTCCCTAAGCCTAAATTCTCAGATTTGTTCCAAAGAGTTTAAATAATTTTTAAATTGGCCCCTAAACTTTCAAATATTTACGACTTTGGCCCTGAATGTCCAAAACTCGTCAATATTCACTCAAAACGTGAGATCAACCTAAGAACATAATAATTTTCAATTGTTTATTCCACGTCCAATATTTCTCAATATTTTTGCAAGCAAATCCTCTAATCTTTATTTTTACCAAATATAATTTTTAATCCATTTATTCTTGCACTTTCTTCTCATATCCCAAATCTCAACACATAGAAATTAATAAATATTTTTGTATGACATGCAAAATATATGAGTAAAATATCATGGTCATTTAATCACAGCCCACTCCTTTTCAATCAATCAAGTATATTATGATTCAATTCCTTATAAGACAATCACAATAGTAGTTTAATTATTCTCTCGAAATGATTAAATTGTAGATTCAAAGTATGAAACAACGTATCCATTTGAAAATACTTAGAACTCCAAAAGGTTTAAAAGATTTGTACGACTTTCAATATTTTTCTAAAGGTGTGTATGACTTCACTATTAATCTCAAACCTCTCGTAAAGTATTTTGTATTTGAAAGCATAATGATAAACCTCGTCTTTCGAGTTATGATTTATCAATCGAAACATAAGAAACACAAGCAGTTGTTTTTCACTTATGATCTTGAAACCAAAACACAAAAGTAGCAAAAGGCTCATACTTGAATTGAGTAAAATATCTAACATTATGCAATCATTGTTATTCCAAAACCCCAGAATTAAGAAACTTAACAAGGCATGTTCAACAAGTCACATAATTAATCAAACACATAGTAGACATAACGAAAAGTAAGGATTAAAATAACCAAAATGGTTGATGTCGATCCTTGATTCTAGTTGTTTCTCACTCCCAAACTATATAATTCTTACAATAAGAAAAACAATACTAAACTATGGTTGATAATACAAAGTTTCAAAGGATGTTGTATGATATAAGATGATGTTCGACGATGTTCCTGGACCTATTTTGGGCTCCTTTTTTATAGTTGAAATTGACTCTTTGCCATTAACTCTGATTCTGGACCATTTTGTAATACATGTTGACCCATTATCAACCCGACTATTGATCGATAATAGATGTCGTGAAAATATGGTCTAGTAGCGATTCCGGCCTCCCCTGGTCTAGTGGGCTCGTGGGCTTGCTCTAGGCTTGGTCAAATGTTCTTCTTTCTTCCTTAACTTTGAACTAAAACTCTATTATCATCATTATTAAGCCCATTAAGCTCCAAGTTCCAATAAAAACTTACCAACCACATAATAATTTCTAAATAATATAAAATGAAGCTAAAGATATTATATAAGCACAATAAGTAATTGAACCTAACTAAATAAGTCCCAAAATAAGCTTAAAGCCGTGTATATCACTCTCCTATTTTTGATTCTCTACGACAATGTAGAACTTGCTGGTCGTGCCCTACTGCATCGCAAAAGGGCAAGGACATTGTTGTTAGTCCTTTGCACCTCAGCCCATGTTGATCCCCGATATCTCAAGCGACAAAAACCTTTTGGTTGGGGATAATTCTAGCTCTTGCACACCCACTAATGAATTTATCAACAAACACGTTGATGATGCATATCTAGTCACGAATGCAGCTCCTAATGCTGATAATGAAGCAATCACCTCTACACCTGCATTTAGTGCTGACTACGAGTTGGGTAACGCTTTCACTAAATTTTTATACCCTAGATGGTCACGATCTATATAATATGTTTGTTGGTAGATCTCTCATAAAGGAGAACCGTCGTCATGTACCAACATTTTGAACCTATAGTTTGGATAAAAATAATTTGAGATCCGACAACTAATGTGCATCATTGATGATATTGCGCCTTTTAAGCAAGCTGTTGTGTACAAGTTTTACTCCAATCTCAGTGCAAAGGTGCATGATCCTTCCTCCCCGAGATATGATCGAGTCTATGTGCATGGAGAGGTCTTTGAATTCAATGCTGCCATGATTAATTTTTTTGTTTGAGACTCTGGATGTTGTTGAAGACACCGAACTAACTGATTTCACTCGAATGATCAAGTTCTCGAGGAGTGATCTTAGCGCCGAGTGGTGTACTCAGTTTTATTCTTCCCCACTAACTTCTTTTTATGACTTTTTACATAAAGTGTGCTGTAGAAACTTGGATCCCATGAATAACAAATGCAGAGTCACCGAACTTCATGCCCGCATCCTCTATCAACTCGGGACTGGGATGTCGTTCAATTTTGGCGCATCTTCAATACCATCACATTCTTCGTCACATCTTCTTCGACGAAGTGGCCCTTGGTATTTCTTAGTCTGGTCTTCAGAGTGCTCATGTCTCAAGGTCTGGTTTCCTGAGTTCTGCCACTTGGACGTCCAGATGTTTTTAACATCGCCCCGCCACTGCGCCAAAATTTGATCGAAGATTTCTTAGCGCTCTAAGAATCGTCTTCGCAATAGTACGGAGTCGATTGTAGATGCGGTAAGATGTCCCGAGTCGTATCTCTCGAGGATGGATGTGATCGGCTTTCGGTTTCTCAGTTATTCTTATCGTCGATTTTGATTAAACTAATTTAACCTAAGAAAGCGGTAGTCATTGTTCGGTTTTACTTTTTATAACTAAGATTTAAATTGAAATATAGGATTTAAAAATATTAAAACATTTAAAAGAAATTAAAGCTTATATTAAAAACGATTCAATCTAAACTAATTAACTATTAAAACTTAATAATTTGAAATTAAGGAAAATGGAGGGAAAATTAAAGTCAAGCTTATTTGAATAAGTCAACAAAATTAACTTAGCATTAATTAAAAGTTTAAAAAGGAAGATCTTATAAAACTTCTACAAACTTAGAAATTGATTAACAACTAGATAACTTAAAAGCATAAGTTCATAAGCTAGAAAGCTATAAAATGAAAATAGGAATTTTGAATGATCAAAACAACAACTAAGCAAAAAATCAAACTTCAACACAAGATCAAGAGAAATAACATGGAAATAAAGCTATATTAATGGAAAGAGTTTACCAAATGTACATGATTACACAAAAGCTTGAAGGCTTGAAAGATTCTTCACCAAAGTAATCTAAATCAAAGCTTGAACACTAACCAACTACGATCTAAGCTTAACTAATCTACCACTAATTACTAGGATTTATGGAAATTAAAATGAGCAAATATGAAAAGGAAAAGAGTTTTTGGTTTTGAAGGAGCTTACTTGGGGAAGAAAGCCTTCTGATTGCAAGTTGTTCCATTGAAATGACGTCTGATTACTTATTTTTTCAAAAATTCTGCTTTTCAGTCGATCGACTGTAAAAGCAGTCGATCGACTGGCAGTCGATCGACTGCATCGTCAAAAATGGCCAAAAGCCCTGGAATTCAGTCGATCTTCGGAGGACCCAGTCGATCGACAGCAGTCGATCGACTGCGTTGTCCAAAATGCCAAAATTCCCTGGAATCCAGTCGATTTTGGAGTTCCAGTCGATCGACTAGAAGGGCAGTCGATCGACTGAACTCCAGTCTGTCGACTGGATTGCTGCACCCGGCTCGATTCCTCGTTCTTTTCACGTCCGCCGGTTTATCGAGCCTCGTTCGTTGCGCTCCCTTGCTTTGTCCGTTCATTCTCGAGTCGAGTATCAACGATCCCAAACGAGCGCGGGCCCCGCTTGGACGTCCTACGGCCAATAGAAAAACGAAATAGTGAAAAACTACGAAAAACTAATAATAAAACGTACAAAAATACGAAAACCTATAAATAACGAAAAACGGCCAACTCAACTCCTAAAACACCTAAAAGCAAGTAAAACACACGTAACGTGATACAAAAACAATAGCAAAAATATGTACAAAAAGATGCAAAAATCTTCGATGCAAAAATATGTACAAAAAGATGCAAACAATCTTCGACTCCGTACTCAATGCCAAGAATCGACTTGCTGATATTACGGTGGTGTATTTTGATGATGAGAATAGTAATTTTGACCAAGACGCTCCTAGTCCTCCTGTTTATAATTCTACTCCTACTTTTGCTCTTCTCCTTCTGTCGCCCCGAATGTTACTCCGTACGTCGCCGCGGATGTCGATCGCATCTCCGCTGGCATTCATGTTTCTGCAGAGTCTATCCAGAGTTTGATGATTCTAGTGCCGCATTCGATCAATTGCAACATGCTACTGATGCTATTGCTCATTTTACTGCTCTTCGTATCCAGTTTCTCGTCCTGCTTGCGGATTATTTCTAAGCCAAAAAAGAGGGAGTAATTGATGATTCTGAATCTGATGCTATTGTTCAAGGTTCAGGTTTTACTGCTACATGTCAGGAGAATATGCATGATTCGAGGTGGGGTGGGGGTGGGGGTGGGGGGGTCTGAATGGGAGTTGATATCACTGCTGAGAATACTGTCGATGTCGTTGCAATGTCACTGCCAATCTTGCGTTACATTCAAGGGGAGCTGGTGTATCATCGTGTTTTGTTATTTAGAGTGGTTTTCGTGATGAAGATGATCATGACATGGAGTTTGATTTCGATCATTGCCGAAATGAAGTGATCTCACTTTGGAGCTCGATGATCTCTTTACTTAGAAGATATGTTATGTTTTGATTGATTAACTTTATTTTGATTTTTTTTATTGTTATATGTTATTTATTTTTATGTGAAATGACCGTAACATTTTGCCTCATCATCCTTAGATAAAAGTATGTTGATAAATATAAAGGAAAATTGTAATTTAGAAAGATATATAGCTGGGGCAATTTGTAAATTAACTGAGTTTCAAGGATAGGTTTTGTATATCAACATTAATATTCCTTATATTGTTGAGAAAATAATTTGGCAATCATTGTCTCGCGTATCATCACACTTTCTGCGCGGATGAGCGTCATTGCTTATGCTACGTAAGAGGTAAGTTACGTAAGTTATGTAATAAGCAATTTGGCAACAAGTTTTTCTTTTAATTTAAGTCAATATGTGTTAGCTAGTGTCGGACCTTTTGTGCAAATTTCTTTATTCAAATTTTGAAAATAATGGCATGATTTAACACATGACGTAGAATTTTTGTCGGTAAGTCCGTTGTTCTTCCTTTAGTCTAATTAAAATTTATAATATTAATAATTATCTTCTGAAATTACCAATTGCTGTATTACTATTAAACACCTCCCTAAAATTTGCAATAATTACTTAACATATATCTCGACTGAGGTGCAATTATTAAAATGCAAATGGGTTCAATGGATACTTGTAACGATGTTGTATATGTTGGAGAAAATTAATTTTTTTTATTATATTTATTATTATCTGGGACAACTGTTTAACGCCGTTAGAATCTTCCATATCCTGAAATTTGAAATATATCGTGGTGTATTTGGCATATCAGTTTTGTAAGGAATTTAGACCAAGAGTTTCTCGAGTATTTTCGTAAATAAAATGCTGTTAGATAAAATCTATATCTCCAGTCGTGAATATCAAAACTTAATGATACTAGTTGTCACTCATTAAATAAATATTAAAATATTGGATAAAATAAAATAAAAAGAAAAGAAAAGAACGTGCAATTTATAGATATGGATAAGAATTATAGCATCTTCAATGCTAATCTTTTGGCACTAAACAACTTTTAACATATGTAAATCAAGTAATATAATATTTATTCAAATAAGATGAATGTTAAAAAAATAAATTTTGATTTCAAAAATTATCCCCAATTCAACGGCAGTAATTTTGTATATGTGACATTTATTTTTTAATAATAAAATAAAAATAAATATATAATACTAATAAGTTTGAACAAATCAGATAAATTAAAAAATATCTAGAGTAATATATATATATATATATATATATATATATATATATATATATAGGGTTGGGTTCAAATGAGAACTCGTCATTATATGTGAACCTAGGGACTCATCTTGACCGTTAGATTGGATAATCTTGATGGTTGAGATCATGACATGTCAGCATGGTAATAATGTAAAAAAATGCATTAATTAATTAAAAATGGTATTTTGGACATATATCAACATTTACAAAGAGCACTACATTGTTCTTTACAAAGCACAATAGATTATGAAGAAAAAACACTAAAAAGCATCACAAATTCCGTTATAAACAGCAAATTCAAAAATTTGAAATGAAACTCAAATCTTCAACAAACCATAACTTTTTAAAATTTTATTCGTTTTAAATGAAATATATATCAAATTAATCACATTCTCAAGATCTACAATTTAAGATACATATTGCATATTTTAAAACGTAAAAAATATATATATATATAATTAAATTAAAAAAACTGGACTGATTTTAGCACTACAGTACTGTGTAAAAAGCACAATGAACCTGGACATATAATTGCACTGTGCAATATTAGATCTNTATATATAATGCTTATAAGTTTGACTAAATCAGATAAATTGAGAAAATTTTAGAATCCACATCGATAGAGTGAAACTTCAATTCCTATTTGTTACTTCATTCTATTTAATATTTGAAATTATTTTTTTTCATGTCAGCACAACATGTTTACGACATTATGCATTAGAAGGTGAATTAAAGTGTTAAATTGTTTTTTTTCCATTTTACCACAACAACGCCTGTGAAGGTGAATTATTTGTACAGCTTTTCACTTACTGAGATGATTAATTTTTTACTAAAATAACAACCAGCAATGGAGATATTTTAGAAATCACTATTTTATTAGACAATATCTTGAGCACATGAAATAAAATACTATCCATTAAAATATCCTTCAAAGTAGACTAACTATCGGAGATGAGCTGAAAACATTTCCTCTAAACTAGCTAGAATCTTGCGTATTGCAGGATCACTTCTTGGGTTATTAGTTGCTCAAGAGTTATGTATCTACTAAGGAAAAGTAATTTTAGTTTTAAAAAGAAAAAAAAAAGAAACAAATCAGAAATAAAGAAAGGAAAAAGAGAAAAAATAATTAAAAGAATTAAGGAGGGGCAAAATAGTATTTTTTTTTTCTTTTAAAATGACACAAAAATTAATAAGTAATTACATAACTATACCAAATTATCAAAGAAAAAAAAGTCAAAAAATATTAATTATTTTTTTTAATAATTTTATTAATTTAGTGTAGGTAATTTGATACTAAATATTATTATACTTTAAAAGAATACAATATAATAAATCAAAATAAGTTTTTCATGCATATTACATCATGCTGAAAACCAATTTCAATTTTAAACTTAAGTAGTGGGGAGACTTCTACCCAACCGAGAAAATAGTGGGGAAAATGTAGCAAAATCTTGACCAAAACAAGATATCTTTGAAAAATAAGAATGAATTGTACAGAAGCAAGCTCGATTAAGTCTCAACTCTCAATCTCAAATGATTCACTTGTTTAATTTATAAGAGCAATATTCCCCAAAATGTCACCAAATGCTTCATTGACTCATGCGGACAAAATTATTAGTCAACTAAATTAGAGACACAACCAAATTTTATTTTGTACTCCACGCAATATTTAGATGAATGTCCGTCAATAAGATAATATCATAATTTTATAAAAGATTTTATCTTGAGTATATTTTGTTAAATTTATTTAAACTAGTTTATAAGTTCATGCATCTTATAAAACGTTTTAGAGTGTATAAGACAAAACTTATTTTGAAAACGAAATATTGGAATTTTCATATTAAAAAAATGAAATAACTCATAAAATGTTGATAGTATTGTAACTAAATTGTCAAAGTTAAAGAAGAAAAATAAAAATAAGTTCTCCTTTTTAAAATAAGAGGTAGTTTTCTTACGTTTTTTAAAAAAAGTTTATTAGTTCCTAACAGCTTATAATTTTTTTTAAACAATAATATCAAACACTTATAGAGAACTTATAAGTTACTCCCTCCTTCTGCTTCTATCTATCGCATTTTATAATTTATTTTCTCTCACTCTATTTATCACATTTATATTTTTAAAAGATAATTAATATTACATTTTACTTTCCCAATAAGAAGGAAATATTACTTTATCAAATTTAATTTACTTTTATTATTTCACACTGTTAGTTTTCTAAACAAAAGTATATTATGGTCATTTGATACTTATAATTATAACACTCATCATCTTCTTAATTTCCGTGAAATGATCAATCACGAACGGAAGAATATCAAACATTTTATATTATACTTGAATGAGTTTATAATAACCTTAAACAAATAGGCTCTTAGTTTATTGATACGTCGTATGGATTTAAAAAAAATATAGTTTTCCAAATTATATACTTTTTTTGTCTCAAATTGATAGAAAACTTCGCATTTTACAAAGAATAAATAAAGTTAGTTAATATAGTTAAAATATTAAATGTTGCATGCTTTTCCACATATACTGTTGCGTTAAAAGAGAAAAAGAAAAGAATTTTGTTTGTTACTCTCTCGATCCCATTCCACGTCATTGACTATTTAACATAGATTAAGAAAAATAATTAGTTTTATAATTATATTTATCAAATAATTATAATATATTTTTATTAATAAGTACTAAATGTATGAAATAATAAAAATTAGTGAATTAATTTTAATTATTATTAGGAAAATAAATAATACCATTAATTCTCTCTTGATAATATAAATGTGACAGATAGAATTAATAAAAGAAAATTAAAATGCCACAAATAGAACGATACGGAGAAAATAGTATTTCTACGATCAAATATGTGGAAGAAAAAAAAAGTCATTTTCTATTTAAAAAAAGCTCTTTTTTCCTAATATAATTTTGTTGATGCTAATGTAAAATAAATATGGGCAAATAAAAAAGTTAATAAAAATCATACATTTCAAAATTAAAAATCGTAATATAAATCATGACAAGAAAAGAAAAAAAAAAGATGCTATTAATTTAAGACTGAGTATCACACTTAAATTTGGTCCAATATCATTTAAAATAGGGAAAAGACTTTTTGCCCCCCAAACTATTTCGATTTTCACAATTTACCATACGAGCTTTTTTTTGGGACAAATCACCATTTGGACTATGCATTTTTTGCAACTTACCCCCTGAAATCAGAATTTTGGTGATTTTGGATACGAGACTTAATCTGCCGCATCAAAAAAAATAAAAAATTATAATTTATAAAAATCTCATATTATAATTATAAATCCAAATAATCTATATATTTTTTAAATAACAACAAAAAAAAAAGTTGGATCATAGCTTCTCAGCATTTTGCATAGTTGGGTTTGAGATTACCAAGTTAGTTTTTAATTAGACTTATATTGTGCTGACATAGAAATTAGATAGAAGATTTGATATAAGTACATGTTTATAACATAAAATAGAAAATGACGTGAGAACACTGACACAACAATAAATTGAGATTTTCCTACATCATATGATATGATGCAATGACACTAATCACTCTCTAATTGCTTACACATACGAGAGGCAAGTGGCTTTTTAAGAAAGGAAAAATAAAATATGGAAGTGGCATTAATAATTTTTATGTGAAAACCAATTTGTCAAGTACGTGGGTCCAGTGTTGAACCTTTTGTGACTTATTGTTGCCACGTGTTTTAAATCAATATACGCATGATTTAACACATGACGTAGACTTTGTGTAAAAAATTTGGTAATGACTTTAGACTTGGAAATGTTAGTAAAATACCAATTTTGGAGCTTAATTAGTGGGGAAACTACTACCCAACCAAAAATAAATGGAAAAGGATCAGCAAAATGTTGACCATAACAAAAACTCTTTTAACAGCCGGATTAAGACTCTAACAATGGCGTAGGCAATGTTTTAAAAATCCGGACCCCTGAACGATCTCTCTCTCCATGGATTCACTGTTCAACTCAGTTCAACTGGTCGGAATGGTTAAACAGTTGGTCCATAACAACAATAATATTTTTAATTATATAGTATAAAATATTATGTATTGTATTAATATAAATTGAATTGATTCGTATCTACGAAAAAATAATTTAATTATTATATAAAGATGTTATTAGTATTCTTACAACTAATTATCATGTACTACTATATTAGAATTATGTATATATATATATATATACATATATATGTATGTATAAATATATTAATATATTTCTTTGTTATATTGTTTGATTGAATTCCATGCATTATTAATATCATTATATCAATTTAGTTGAATCTTACACATTATTTAAGCAACCTATCGTATTCACACCATTTTTATAAAATTCAAATATATTTTGCACGTATTAAACATGGTTTAGCCCGTTTGATCGAATTTTTTTACTGGTTCATTAGTTTAACCGGTTTCAAATGGTTCAACGACTAAAATAATTTACGGGGGTGATCAAACCAGATCAATGGTTGATCCCTAGTCTAAATGGTTGAATCGGACGGTCTGGTCCGATTTTTAAATCCTTGGGCGTACATAGTATGTTAACATGTATTGAGTACAAACTTTTTTTTTTTTACTAAATAAGTTCATTATTATTTATTTTCTTGTTTTGAACAATGCTGGGATAAAATGGGTCACGATTGAAAGGATTTTGAAAAAAATATATCAAATAAGTGCACTACTTTTTGTATTTTAACATTATTTGGACATAAATAAAATTAGGCGTGATGGATTTTTTTATTAATTCTATAATTTTATTATTTTACCTTTTTATATTTTATATTATTTGTACTGTTTGAACAAAGATGAGGTGGGTCCGGGTCCAAGTTGGCCCCTCTTATCTACGTCATTGCTCGAGAATGCGCTACTTTGAAAATAAGATTTGAGTTTGTAATAAGTATTGATTTTTTACTTTGGTACATTTATTATATCAATTTTGCTTTTAGTACTTGTAATTTTATTTATAGAAACTCAATATTTATTGTACAAAAAACAAAAGGACTTGAGTCATTAGGAATAGGAATTTTCCTATGGAACCACAGCTCCATTACGGTGTACTATATAACACATGATATTCATCCCCACCGTACATTTAAAAAAAAAAATAGAGGATAGTTGGTAGCTATTTATGATTGCATTAGCTGATTCAATTAATTGGTTTGATTAATTGATTGTGTTAACTAATTTGACTAGAAGTCCTTGATAAATAATTAATAAGTATTTTATTGTGTAAAATAACGAAAAGAACTATTGACAAAGTTTATTGTAAATATATACTTTGTTAATGTTATAAATCTATATGCTGAATATATTGAGTAATTAAAGTAATATTTAAAAATATATTTATTTAGAAACTATTATCTATAAAGTTTCCGAAATCATTACTTTTCAAATCTAGTAAATTCCAATTATTTAATTAATAAATATTTTTTTGTATATAAACTAAAAATAAAAATAACATTTTTTCATAAATTGAGGACAAAATTATCATTTCACTCATTATTCACTTCCTCTTCTCAAAGAGTTAATATATCCAACATTTTCAAAATTAAGTTTTTTTTAACCAAAAAACTAATTCCAACTTTTTATTCCAAACAATCGAACTATAAGATTTCACTAGTCAATTTTCAAAATTGGGGCATCAAGCCTCTCATTTAATATCAATTTTTTAAATTTCCAAACATCCCATTTATATATTAATGCTATCGAGAAGCAAACGAAATATGGTTATTTTAACTTATAAAAAGTGGAAAATTGTCAAATAGTCCACCACTACAAAAAAAATTGTGTTTGCTGACGGGCGGATCCTTAAATTATAAATTATATTTATAATTAATATTATTATATTTATAAATGTAGATTATATTTTTAAATAATGATATTATATAAATACATAATATTATTATAAATATTATATATATATATATATATTAAAAATATATAAACTCTCACATGTAATTTATAAACTCTCTCTCTCTCTCTCACACACACACACACATATATATATTATAAATATAATTATTTATAAATAATTATAAGTATATATTATTTCAAAATATATATGATCAATTATAAATTTATTTATAATATTAATTATAAATATATATAATTTAGAAATATATATATATATATATATATATATATATTATAAATATATATTATATATAAATAATGAGATATAATTATTATAAATATATAATAACTTTATATTATAGTTATAAATGTAGATTATATTTATGAATAATGATATTATAAATATATATTATTTATAAATATATAATAAATATATATTATTTGTAAATATACTATTTATAAATAAATAAATATATATATATATATATTACAAATATAATTATTTATAAATAATTATAAATATATATTATTTATAAATATATAGATATATAATAGTTTTATATTATATTTATAAATGTATATTATAATTAATTTAAATTTATAATTAATTAATTAATTATGTACTTTATATTATATTTATAAACGATTAATATAATTATATACATTATTTTATAAATAATAAATTATATTATAAATATATAATATTATTTTAAATTGTATTTATAATTATAATATTATAAATTTATATTTTTATATTTATTTTATATCCCTTTAAATAATTATATATATATATATATTTATTTATTTATATATATATATATATATATATATATATATATATATTGCTGACAGGTATTGTCCGTCAGCAAATTTGCTGACGGGTCAGGCCCGTCGGAATTATGTTGTTGTTTTTTTATATTTCTAACGGCCTATGCCCGTCAGCAAACCCGTCAGTATATGCTGAAGGCTTATTGGCTGTCAGCATTTTTTGTCAACACTCGCTTGTTTTTTCGTAGTGCATCAAGTGGAAATCCATTTATCAATTACTTCTACGTCCAGTTTGAAGTTAAATAATCCTTTTTTTTTTTTTTGTTAAAATAATTCAAAGTTATGATATGAATATACCACAATACCTTTATTGTAGAAAAACTAACATAAATAAAATAATAATAATAATAATAATAATACTTTATTTAAAATGGAGTAGCAGGTGGCTGCCGCCAGCCGGAAAATTTTTTGTTGCCGATTTTTTTTTCGGTCATCGGAAAATATTTTCCTGACGCCAAGTCTTTTTTTTTTCGCCCAAAATATTTCTTACTATATGTTCACAAATTTCTTATTTAATCTTCAAAATTCATACTTGATGACAAAAAATATTTACTTGATTACAAAAATTTATTGCTTAATGTACAAATGTTGTTATGTAATTCTTATTTGTTATACACAATTTTTTGTAAAAAGAAAAATAATTCTTACTTATTAGCAAATTATTATTATTTATTTCTTATTTAGTACAACTTTATATTACTTTATAGTGGATTTTCAACTTTATTTTTGAAAAGATAATAAAAGTTCTTACTTTATATCGTATAAAGTAAGAAAGTTTATTATCTTATATTCGAAAAAGTAAGATTTTTTTTTTTTTATATAGTGACAATTTTACTTTATTTCCTGAAAAAAAAAAATGTCATTCTTACTTTTTGTTCAAAAAAATAAGAAAATTTCTATTTTATTGTAAGAATTTCGTACATTATGTATGAAAACGTAAGATAGTTTCTTACTTAATATACAATAATTTCTTATTTTATAGTTAAACTTCTTTCTTTTATGTTCGTTGGGTGAAAAAGAAATTGCACAAAAAAAAGTTGGACAGAAAAAAAAACTTGCTCAAAATTTTTCCGACGAAGTGTAATGAAGTAGTGGTGGTTAATGATATTATATATATTTATATTATTATTTTAATAAAAACAACCTTGTAGTTGTATATTTAGAGTTAAATTATTTGATATTTTGAATAATTAATTAAAGTATTTGATAAAAATATTCTCACTTATATATTATTTGGCATTTGCCCCAATAAATTAAACGGTAAACCACCGTGAAATTTGGGATCTAAACATTAAAAAAAAAAAAAAAGACAAACTAAAAATTAGAAGCCATAAACACAGACGTAAACTGTTAAAAGTCAAATTTTTTAGCTAAATTCGGTTGATTGTACAAATCACGTCAAAATCCATAAAGACAGGCTATTAATCAACAATCCTAGATCATACTAAAAATAAAAATAAACAAGATTCTTAAAGGTTGTTTACCAATGCCAAAGGGTTGTAGGTTTTTTTAACACATGTGCTATATAAATTTTTTTGATCTTTGAATACATGATATAAAAATTTATTAGCCAAATCAACTAATACAATTAACTAGAATAGTAGTTAAATTAGCCAATAGTAGAGTATAACTGCTCAAATCCCAAAATTCGTACATTACAAGTACTCGAAGAAAAACTAAGAGTCTAAAAATCAATAACTCTTGAAAATTTTAAACTTCTTAATTTATTTTTTTAAAATTACTTTGAACCTTAGGGTAGTTGTAATTACCGTCAATGTTCTAGTAGCAAAATAAATACTCGTACAATATATATAGCAATAGCACATTGAATAGGGTGGGCAGTGTATTTAATTCACGGTGTTATTATGAGCTTCCTACAGGTGCGAGGAAATTTTCGATTAAATCTTAGAATATATTTAATATTTTAGAAGCTAAGCCTTAGGCGTGATTTATTTGATTTCTAGAACCAAAAGACTTGAAATTTTTTGCGCGTGACCCGTCAAAGTTCAACGCGTTCTACACCCAAACTAGACTTTTGTTAATTGTACCGAAAGTTAAGCAAAGGAAACCTGTCACAATCATTCAGAAATTTCTAATTTTATTCCATTTCATGCGTTTTATACTTCTATAATAATATATATAAACTTGTGACTGCCACGTTATATAAAAATAGAAGAAAAGCTCATTTTCGACAATAATGATCATCTCTAATGTTTTAGGTTTTGTTTGAAGTAGCATTTCTTGGAATTTTGAATTGTGGTATTCAGTGATATTCAATGTGAACAATAAAAAATCTTGTATGTTATATGATTTAGTTCTTTATTTTACTTGTAAATGTTAAATTATATATAAAAAGTAGTTGATAATGTATTATTCGGTGTTCTGAATTTCGAATCCAGAATTTGAGTCCCAGCTCAAGTACGCAGTTAAGTTTATGTTTGCTTAGTTGGCATAGCAATATATAAATATTGGATAATGAAAATAGACTTAATTAAATAAGAAAAATACTTATTGTTGTATTGACCATTTCACGGAGATTAAGAAAAATAATTGTTATTTTAATTATAGGTATCAATTGGCCATAATAATTTTTTGTTTAAAATATTTAAAAATGTGAAATTATAAATGTAAGAATAAAATTAGTAAACTAACCTTTAATTCTTAACAATAATTCTTTTTTGAAAATGTAAATGCCACGTATAGAATGTGACAGAACAATTTCAAAACGAAACAGGATGGAGGGAGTAGTTATCAATCGACTGAAATGTCTCTCTTTAAAACCTTAGTTTGAATAATTGTTTGAATTCTAATAACATTTACCGTAGCATAGGAAAAACAATAAAAATTCAATTTTCCATGAATAAATAATATATTATCTCAATTTGTGTGAAATAATAAGCCCTATATTAGTGGGACTAATGGAGTAACACGGGATATATAAGTAATCTGATTTTAAATGTAATCGAGGATCTAAATTGGGTCATCACAGTCGCACCATTGAAATTAATAATAGTATTTGGTACTAAAAATAAAAAACAAGTCTCGAAACAATGAACAAAAACACAAAACAAAGGAATTTTCTTTGCATTTGCAACCATTTCGGAGGAGACTTGAACTATACCATCTTCCACTGCCATTCAACGTTGACTAAAGTCAATCCGACTTTTTCTTCATCCTTCTTTTAGGCCCTTCAAACGCCTAAACACACCCATATAAATACATATGTGTGCATTATTATTTCAATTGGCAAAACCAAACTAATATTTAAGCATAATAGCAAAAGCTCCTCTGATCATGGACTTTCACCTTCCCCAAGAATTGTACGTAACGAGCGATTACGTGTTGGATGAGTCGGAGGACGATGTTTTCTACCGTGAGCTCAGAGAGCAAGTGTTGCAGCTGACAGCAGAAGACGATGGCGATGACGTTGATGACGATGAGATTTGCGAAAACAAGAATTCAAACATAGTGGTGGCAGCCAAACAAGGCCTTAATAATAATATTTGTGTTCAGCAAAACAGAGGCTACTATAATTGGCCTGATGAGAACAGGGAGGAGGATAAATCTGCTCCGACCTGGATATTGAACTTGTGGAGAAACGGGAATGGGACCGGCGTTTTCATACCTCAAATTGTGCCGTCTCGTGGAAATAACAAACCAAGTACGTTGTGTTTTTTTATTTTTTTTATATAATATAATAAGGATTATGATTTTTTTTAATTTTTTTCATTTTTGCTCTTATGTTCTGAGATAATAATTCTTGATGTTGTGATATGGTTGCAGGAAAGAGGAAGGGCAGAAAAGGAAGAAAATCCAAGAAGGTAGAAGAAAATTAGGATTTAAAAATTGAAATTTAGATTCTTTTTAGTGCTTTCAACAGAAGTGAAATGTGTAATCTTTGCCATTGTATAAATGAATAAAGATGGCCCTGGGTTATGGTTGATTCTGCAAGGACTACCTATAATTCCAGTGCATATGCATTTGAAATATTTTGCGTTGGTTCTTTTATCTGCTAATGTGTCATCACAGGATATGTTGATCAACATCAAAATAAAGACAGAATTAAATAAAAAATTAAAAAAAAAAAATTGAGAAGTTTTGAAGATGTTGCAAAATTAGGCGTGACTTTGAAGTTGCCATTGTTTGTCCTCTCGCAAGTTTGTCCTAAGCTATGAAGGGCATTTTAGGAATAAGTGAAATAGCCCAAAAATGAATTCGCACCAACTTAAAACTTATTGAACCAGAACGGCATAAATCAAAAACTTGCATGACCAAAATTGCAAAGAATAACATATATATAATACTAAAAGTGCAACTTCAAAAGTTAGAAGACGCACACCTAATATATAGCCCTAGGACTAATTTTGCATTTTTCCCAATAAAATACTAACCTTGGGTTTAGCCTAATTCTTATCTTTAAAAATTACAGATTACCCATAGCATTTATTATCGTTTTTTCAAAAATTGCATCTTAAAGAGAAAAATGAGATATTTGGAAATTTGGAAAATAACTGAAGTTTTTTTTGAAATTAATCCAGAGGTAGTTAGGTGTAATCACCCCATAATAGAAATGCAGTTAATATGGTAATATAAAACTAACTTCCTAAAGGATGATACATTATATCATAGGGAACTTCTACGGTGCCATTTCTCACTTCATGGGGCTCAATAGTAACCATTAGATCAAGTTTAGGTTTTTTTATATTAAAAGATCTAAGGTTGTAAATGCAGGAGGGGGTGGAGGTATGGTGCCTTGAAGGCACTGTAGACTTTTCCTATATCATAATACCCAATTACAAAACAGCTTCACATAGTAATTACTCAGAAAATCAGCAAATTACGCGTAATACTTATAGATACAAGGCCTTGAGTTACCGTACATTAAGTAATTGCTACTATACTTACATTAGGCAATTTGACAACAATTGCAAAAACGATTATGCAAATTCAGATCATTCCCTAGGGCGTGCTAACCATAACGAACTCAAAGCTCGAAGCTTTGACGTATAATCGCTTATGGCAAGAAAAGCACGCGCAGCTTGACGAGTCGTCAAGATTCGTTGCAGTTGTTGTAAAGTCTGCTGTCTTAAAAGGTCCGCCTGTAAAAGTAAAAAACCATGAAAAAAGGATTTATATAATGTCTGATAAAATCAGAAAGGGTAAATTTGTAATTTTAGTCCCTTTGGTTCTTGATGAGTTTGCTCATAACTACAATAGCAATTTCAGAGCCACCCAAACATTTTGGATAAGTATTCATATTTGAGGGTATTTTTGGAATAAATAAAATATTGAAGCAGATTGGAATTTATAAGACCAAAATTGCTAACACCTCATAGTTATGAGACCAATTTTGGATAAATTAGATTGATAATTGCAAGAACTACCCCTGAGGTCTGACCTAATAACAATAAAACCCATGTCATTCAAAATTACAAACACACCCTTGAAGGGTATTTTTGTAATTAATCCCGAAACTGAATTATCGGTCGTAACTTACCTGATGAAGGAAATTTTCGAGTGTCGAGAGCTTGCTCATCGCAATAGCCATCTGTCCCATGTAGTCGGCGACGTTTCCGGAATTGCGAGGCCCGAGAGAGTTGGACGAAACCGTCTCAACGAGCGATTGTTGCAAAGCTTCCATTCCTTGGGACAAGGCGTCCTCGGCCTGCTGCGAAGATTGCTGTAAATTACAAATGCCGACCAATTGTTGTTCCGTTAGCGGCTCAATTTGGTTCCCGAGTATCTGAAATCCCGAGGAGAAATAGCAAGGATTAGTTATCAATAATACCGTTGAGTTTCCATCTGATTTCAAAATATCCTGTTGTCTTTCAAAATTACAGACAACCCCTCTTGAATAGTAGTATATATAATTTTGTAATTTACCCAAATAAAAGACCTTATCGACTTATCGTGACAGTCAGGAGAAAATGTTACAAAAACTAAAAATGAGGTTTGTGGCACTTGCAAAAATTAAAATAAGAATGGCAAACTTTGAAAATTACACAAAACAATCTTGATATTTGATACCGCTGACATTTTGGCCAAACGGAATTTGCTGACATCATCAAATATTTTACAATTAGACCCCTCAACATTTCAAAATATTACAAACACCCACTTTTTAGTCTTGACTATTTCTAATACTTAGAAAAATCAAGGGTAGTTTTTAATATTAAGAAAAACTGAGGGATGTAATTGTAAAAATACTTGATTTCACCAAATTACGTTAGCTCCACCAATAGCAGGTGCAAAATGTAAGATGGATGTCACCTCAAGGGTGGTTTTTTCAATTTTCAAAGTGCTTTTTTTTTTGTAATTTGGAAAACCTCAAGGGTAGATTTGTAATTAACGGTAAACATAATTCACCTTGAGGATCTCGGAGCAACGAAATCCTCCTAACCACATGAAACACCTCTCGGCAGGCGTTTTCCACATTCCAGAAAGCATGTGAAATACGTCAGATTTCGCGCCGATGCTTTTAAGCCGAAACAACTCGTCGAAATGTGACATCACGCTTTCGACAAGAAGCCTTAGTTCACTATCGCCCAAGTGGGAATTTATGGCCGATCTCAGATCGTTAATCAGCCGCTGATGCTCATCGAGCCATCTCGCGTAGTCCAAGTCAAATGCTAAAGCCCCTATAGAAACAAACATTCACATTATCACAAAAAAATAAATAAATAATAATAATAAATAAATAAACAAATAAATAATAATTTAACTCACCATTTCCACCCACACATTGACTCTGATTTCCGGAAATTCCAGATGACGCCAGAAACGCACCCTGTAGTTTTGTCACAGAAATAAATAGTCATGTAAGATTTAAATAAAAATCGGATATTTAATTATTAAAATAAAGACAAAAAAAAAAGACACCTGTTGTCGTGCTTGTTTAAGCTCCTGCTCTAGTTGGGTAAGCTTTTGCCGGCTGGTCTCGAGCTGTTGAACATATGCCTAACCAAAACCAAAACCTATATATATCATTCAAGAATTGTCCATTTATAAATTGTATATTACTGCATTACACAAAAAGGAAAAATCACAATGGACTGAACACAGTTAATTTCAGTTCAGTTCAATGTAAAGCCAGAAACTATATGCAAGATCCTTGTGTGATGTAGATAAAGAAAGAAAACAAAAAATTAAATTTCACATGAAACGATATTAAATCAAAATGCATGCCAAAAGAATAATTGCGCTTCAAAATAAATTAGCAGCAATTTAATATAAAACGATCCATTCTCACAAATGTTCACAAAATATCAAACAAAAATAAAAATCGAGAGATTCGCAATTACTTTTTTCCTCATTCGGCTTTTCCTAGCAGCTTCGCGATTCTGAGCTAGCCTACGAAGTGCCTGAAATAAAATGCAAACTAAAATTAAATTTCCCGAATACCAAATATCCGCCACGACACGCAACAAATAGAGTTTAAAAAAAGGTTATGAAAACAACCTTTTGGTCTCCGATTTTCCCCTTGCACTGGTCCAACGAGTCCACAACCATCAATCTTTCATGATGAATTCCATTGTACTGAAAATGTGTAACCCAAATCAATAAATATAACACAAACCAAAATTTGAAAATTTTGCCCAATATGACCAAAACTTCCAAAATTGTGCCAATAGCAAAACACACACACACACACACACCAAAAAAAAAACATGGGTCTACCAGATCTACTTATTTCCACAAAGCAGAGATTAATAAGAACCCATTACTATTAAAATCAAATCCATTTCAAAAGAACCACAAAACATGTAATTTTCTGAAAACTAACCAGAAAAAGAAAAAAAAAATGGTGGTAAGAATTTGAACAAGACCTGGGTTTTATCATCAGTGTCAGTAGAAGTGTCAGTTTGTTGGCTGTGATCTGCTACAACCCCAGAATCAGCCCAGTTCTCAAAGTGGGCATGTCCCAAAGCCCCACCAACACCCACCATTGTATTTGAAACCATCTCAGCTGAACCCAAACCCTGTAAGTAATAATATTACACAGTGTGGCTGAAACATTTTCACAAACACTTTGTAGACATAAGACGGCTTCTGAAGATTAAGGAAGAAGGCTCACACTGTTGAGTCCACCGAACTGCAAGTTACTTGACACTACAGAGACATTGCTTGCCTTCAAATGATTATATACTGAGCCTAACAAATAAAAATATCATTTTCATTACTTACAAGTTGGTTAAAAATAAATTGAATTTTAAAATTAAAATAACACACACACACACACACGCTTTTATGTAGAAATATAGATGAAATATTACTTCTGCTTAAATTTACAGTGTCATCGTGATGAAACCCATTTCCAGCTGACTGTTCGAGCTCTCCAAGATCCGCAAAACGTGACCCGTTTCTACCAACTTCTTCATTTCTACAATCGAATGTGCATATAAATATAAGTTGCACCAAACAACACGTGCACTTGAAAGAACATCACCCGTTAAAAAGAAAATGAATAAATACGATTTTATTTTATTTATTTATTTTGCAATTTTCACTAAAATAAACACACACGGAAAGAAAGGGGAAAAAAAGACAAGCTTTTGAGAGCACCTGAGGTAAAAGGGTGTCTGGGTAGCGCAATAGACGTCAATAGCCTGCGTTACAGATGCTTTGAAGCTATTAGTATGCATTTCAAACTAGTTTTTTTTGCCACACGTTCAGTGTGTGTTTTACTGCGTGTATTGAATCACCTCAGTACGAGTTTGGAAAGTGTGCATAAGAAGAAGAAGCAGCAGCAGAAAGAATCAGTAAGTGGGAGTAGAGAGCAGAAATGACAGCCCAAAAAAAATAATAATAATAAAAAAAGAAAAGAAAAATGAAGAAAGGAGAAAAGGTCAAAGAAAGGAAAATCTTGGATAGTATATCTTCAAACGACGATCTTATGGGTTGTTTTTATTCATTAAAAACATGGGTACGATACTATCCTTTTCATTATTGCATTCTGAACCTTCACCCTTTGGTAGATTTTAGGCCCCCCTGCTGCGTACTCTCTCACGTGGCTCACTGTCACGTGTGTGTGTGGCACGTGCCACCCAGAGGTGTTTAGAGATAACATCACCGAGTTTATGCAACGGAGTATACTCGTGCCGATTTGGCTTTGTTGTTTTTGTGTTCTTGGTTTTTGTTCATTTTTAGTTTGTGTAAAGACTTTATTCATGGGAAAGTTGTTGACAATTTAAAAGGTTTGTTTTTTCAATTAATTATGACGCGAAGCCATAAATAAAAGAAAATTATCGGTCAATCCACGAAGTGCTTACGGGTTTTAAACCAAAGTGACAAAATTCATCATAAAGGATTAGACAATTAAACATTAGTGTTCCACAAGAGAAAATCTCTTAAGAGAACCTTAAGAATGAGTGTTTTTCATGGTGACATCCTCTTGTTCAGCTAAACTTAGCCCAATATTGTTTGACTATAATGTCCATTGTTTGACGTGTTGTAGAATAAATGGCTGCAGTAATTTTGAATGGAGTAACACTCTCCTCTTTCAAGTTTCTAAATTTTTTTCCTATAAAGGTTTGGAATCAAATGGCTAGATAAAATGTTGGGAAAAAAATTTAGAAATTGTGTCCATAAATCACATGTAACAGTACTTATGCTATAGAATTTAATAAAATAGTTTTTTATTAAAATTAGTTTATTCATTTTATGTGTATATTTGTCTTTATTAAATTGTAAAAGAAATTCTAAATTCATTTGTTGTTACCATAATTTTAGTACATAAGAAGTTATATGAGCGGATTAGAATTATGGATAATGAACTAAAATTAAATTCTCTATGAATATAATTAAAGTTTAGGATCTTTCGCTGGAACATTATTGATGCAGTATATGAACATTTTGAATGTGACGGTCTAGCCGGATTGTCGATGTGGTGACATATGGATGGGGGCATTTATATATGATTTGATCATATAGGACTTGAAACGATTTTGAATTTCATAATAAATTCCGTTTTGATATGAAGTTAAAATTAAATCATAAGAATTTTAATCCAAAAGCAATTATAGACTCTCGTTTATTTTGGGAAGATTCTTAATTTGTGAGTTTATTTGTAAATATTCTCTAAACTTGCGTTTTATTATCTTATTCGACTTAGAAGACTGGGAATATAAATTAACGGCCACGAAATACATACCTTTTTATGCGAAGTATAAAGACGATTCCCTCGTTTGTTAATTCTAGAACCGAGTGGAGTGAGGCCTCTAGTTTATAATCTGGTTATAAATTAACCATTCGCTAGTGAATTAATGGTAGACGAGGAAATTGAAGTAATTGGAAAGGTTAGCGAAAATCTACACTGTTTCAATTATGAATTGTGTGTGAAAGATTAATCCATGTAAAATTATTATATCAATGTGCGACTCAAAATGCGATAAAATAAATTAATTTATAATAAAAAAGAGTGCAATTCCAAATTTATAGTAGAATAATATTAGAATTGATAAGTTGGATATAATAATTACAGAGTTAGATTATTTATTCAATTTATTAGAGCTTCTAATTATAAGTACATGGTCCACGATGCACCTTCTAATTATATAACTAGTTAGAAATGTAAATTCGAATTCGTGTGGGAAGATGGAAAAGTTTATCAAATCTCAAGGACTAATTTATAATTATTAAATATATGATATTTAATTATTTTTAAATTATTTAATTATAAAATAATTAAATACATAAAAGTTTTCTACTAGAAAAATATTTTCTTATAGGTAAAGTTCTCTTAAGGTAGGATATCAAATTAGATTAAGACTTAAAAACTAGAAAAATCTCTCCATATATATTAATAAGTGAGAACCTAATAAGGGAGAAACGATCGAGAAAATTTATTTTCCTCTTCTCTTTTCTTTAGTTTTCAAAGTTTTATCTCTAACCTCTTTCATAAGTCAATTCTTGTGTTTTCATGTGCTGAACAATACACAAGGTTCACAAGCCAATACACAAGAAAAGTAAATAAGAAATATATAATTTATATTTGAGTGCCCATATGCTACTTTCTGAAAGAAGGATCAGACCGAAAAATTGTGGTATCTTAGAGAGCCAACGAAAGCGAAAGGAGATGTAGGACTTATGACGATTAAGAAAATTCACAACTTTAGTTTTTGTGTACAAGATCAATCGTGAAAGAGTTTGAATGCTTGAATGTGAGAACTCTTTATATCTTAAGTTGTTAAGTTGTTTAGATAGTTAACAATGTCGCCCACAACCTCATATGTACACAAAATATAGAGGTAATATAGAGGTTGAGGGTCTCATTGATAACCATTTCG
This sequence comes from Phtheirospermum japonicum, assembly GCA_014905375.1. NCBI lineage: Eukaryota > Viridiplantae > Streptophyta > Magnoliopsida > Lamiales > Orobanchaceae > Phtheirospermum > Phtheirospermum japonicum. The sequence goes on along the minus strand of BMAC01000357.1, from coordinate 818,986 downwards.
TGAGCAATTTTAAAGATGTATTCCTACAAAGTGTTATCGTATTCTAGAATATAATCGATATTCTCTCGGCAAGATATGTTCCAAATAGATACAGTATAAGTAAAAAAAAAGATATTCTTATGTCAACTTGTTTCGGAAGACTACCTCTAACACTAACGGGGTGACCTCGAAAAGAAGGCACATGAGAATGAGAAGGGTCACGAAAGAGACCTTGTGGATAATATTTTACCTATAATTATTATTGAAACCAATTGTGTCAAAGAGGAGTCATATTTTGATAACTTAATAAGTAATTAATGCATTGACACGAAAATAATAATGTAATGTAATTTAGGACTGCAACTACGTAATATGTATTTATTTATTTAATAAAGCAATTCAATTAACATCAAATCACATGCACAAAGGTTAACATATATATACGAACCTATAAATTTAATTATCGTGCAAGTTGTTGATAGAGAGTAGAAGGTGATCTTTAACAAATACAGGTGTCTATGCCATGGGGAAGGGTGACAAAATTGCACAGGAATAAAAGATGATGGGATGGTGATGCGACGGGTGTGTGGCATTGGAAAAAGCAGCTTCAATAAATAAAGTATAGGGATAAAAGAAAATTAAATTTTGTTAGGAAAAGAATTTAATTGGGGAATTAATTATATAGGTTTGCTTGGAAGTAACCACCTGCAAAGATGTCTGCAGAATGAATTGTACGGGCCCCACTGTTTCAGGAATCAGCCCCTCGCAGCCACATACGGCGGCGCCACCACTCTCTGACTCACCGGAACCCTTGTATTGTAGTTTGATTCCCTTTTGGCCCCTGGTATTTTAGGCTGTGTTGGGTATAGGGTGTAGGGTGTGGAAATTACTTATTTACGGATAAGTGAAAAAGTAAAACGAGAAAAAGAGTAGTGAAAGGTATTAAGAAAAATACAAAGGGCAATTTTAATTTTTTTTAAATGTAAAATAATTTATGAAATTAATAATTGTATTTCAGTGAATTTTAAAAGGTACACATGAAGTGGAAGTGGGGGACGGCAACTCCGCCACACCCCCTCAGATCAGTCACTGTTGTTGGACCACTTGCTTTGACTTTCGTGTGTGAATTTTTTGATTGTATATATATTATATTATTTTTATTTAGGGTAAAAAAAAAATTTGTCTAAATTTTGGTACCTAAACTTTGTAAAGTAGTAGAAAGGTAAGACCCTATATTTATATTTGGTTCACTTTTTATCCCAGTGGTTAGTTTTTTTGTTAAATTTAATGGAAAAATCAAGTTTGGAAGGAAATAATTAATTTATTTAAAAAAATATTTGAAAATTCAAAACGTACAAATAAAAAATTAAAAATTTATAATCTTGTAATTTATAAAATAAAATGCAATAATTAATGTAATTCAAAAAAAGTAATAAAAAAATATATAAAGAATTGAAAAAAATATTTAAACGTAAAAAAAGGGAAAGAAATGTAAATAAAAAATAAAATATAATTTATAATTAATAATATGAAATACAGTAGTTGATTAAATTCAAAAAAAATAAATAATAAAAACTCAAAAAACAATAGAAAAGATATAACCAAAAACATAATTTCTGTAATTTATATTTTGTACTTCCAATAATAAAGTACAATAATTAGTTAAATTCAAAAAGATATATTTAAAAATACAAAACAAATGTGATTCTCTTAATAGAAATATTTCGTAAAGGTTTTTAATTATTTAGTTATTTGTAAGGTTTTTATATTTTTAACGTTAAAATATTTTATATATTATTTTTTATTATTAAAGTTATAAAAAATAAGATAAAATAATAGTTTATGTTATTTGACATCAATTATCCAACTTTACTGCATAACGTGGTAACATCACACAACACCCATCTAGTACTCTATTCGTCTTATCATATTTGTCGTAATTGATCATTTCACAAATATTAAGAATGATGATTGGTATTATAATTATAGTTATCAAATGAACATAATATCTTTTCGTTTAAAATAAATAAAAGTGTGAAACAATAAAGGTATGTGTAATTAGTAAAATAACATGTAATTTGAAAAATTACAAAAGTAACAATAATTATTATTTAAAAATATAAACGTGACAGATAAAATGAGATATGAAATTTTTTAAATTACTATAGATTGAACGGGATGAAGGAAGTAGTAAAGTTGTATTGCTAAGGCCAAATAACAAAAGTTATTATTTTATTCTATTTTTGTGTTTTTAATAAAAAATGATAAATAAAATGATGTGAATATTATAAACAAATTAGAAAACTTACAATAACCAATAACTAAAAACTTGTACAAAATATTTTTATTAAAATAATCGAATTTATTTTGTATTTTAAATATATTTTTTCGTATTTAATTAATTATTTTTTCTTATTTTTCTATTATGAAATATAAATTAAATATATTACGTTTTTTTATTTTATTTTTCGAGTTTTTAATCATTATTAGTTTTAATTAATTAATTATTGTTTTTTATTTCCTGAATTGCAAATTTATAAAATTTTTATTTTTTAATTACATTTTTTTTAATTTTTATATTTTATGATTTTTTTTTTGAATTAAATTATTTATTGCATTTTATTTTTTAAATTAAAAATTTATAAATTTTTTAGTTTTTTATTTATATATTTTCTTATTTTTTGAATTAAATTAATTATTTTTCTCCAAATGTGACGTCCACGAGTATAATTCCCACCTGATTGTTCAAATTTCCGTCCATTCAATGTACATCATTTTTGGAAGAGGGAGCCAGTTTAGGAAGAAATCTTGTAATTCTGTTAAGTTTAATTCTCTTGCTAATCACCAAAGAAATAATTACCTTCAACGGAAAATTAATTCTGAATAAGAAAAGTCAAGACAAAATTGAACTTTGGATACTTACTTTAAGTATTAAAAGTGAAATTTACCATTTTATTTATGAGAAAGATTTTGGTTTGGTCTTATTTCATCTAATTCAAGCCTGAATCAAATATTAGATTGTCACTTTATTTGGGCTATCCATACACCATGTTATCATTTTTATATTAATAAAAAATGATGAGATGTATAATTTTGTATGCATTTTATTTTGTAATGAGTTTTCTCAACCTTATATTTCCCTACAATTTGGTATAATGCTTTTTTTTTTTTCAATTATAATGTTTTTATTCATGAATGTATTATAAAAGTATTCTTGTTATTACCTAATACAGTTTTTATACTTTACAAAATAAATGGTTAGAACTGTTCTAATCAGGCTATCTTCTAAAATTATCTATTAAAACTCTGAACTCGTTAAATTTTTTATAATATTGATGTAATAATTTTATAGAATATTTGTTTTCTATTATTTATCAACATACATTTAATTTTAATGAATTTTCAAGCGTCAAATTCTTCTCTTCTTCTTCTTCTTCTTCTTCTTTTTTTTTTTTCCATTTTGGTTTTAACGCAAAAAAAAAATCAAAAAAAATCATATAACAAAATTCCTTTTTATTTTTTATTTTTTCGAATTTAACTAAAAGAATTTTCGCGCAAACATTTTTTTTTTCGATTTGAGTAGCATTACACCAATTTTTCAGGTTTAATTGAAAAATCATTATAGAGATATACTTTCAATTTATTTTAAATTTGACTAAAAAAATCAAGATAGAGATATTTAAGAAAATATATATTATTCATGATGCTCGAAATATGTGTTGAAAACAAATCAATAACATAGATGTTAATCATTAAAAAGAAAATGGTGGAAGTGCATACCCAATTCGCGTTTCCTATTTTATTATGAATTGTGGAAGCACAATCTCATTGTGCGCGTCTAATTTTTTTTTGTTGTTGTTTAGTAAATTTAAGTATACGCTTCCTTTTTTATATAAATTGTGTAAAGGCAATTTCATTATGCGTTCTTAAGTTCTTATTCTTTTGTAAATGGTGGAAGCACAAACTGCGTTCTCCCACTTATTTAGACAACATATTTTAAGCACATCCTGTATTCACAACACGACACGAGGTAAAAGTACAATAAGTGCACAGTTTTACCCTCATATTGGGCTCAATATTAATTATTTTACCAAATTAATTATATTGAACTCAATAAAAATGTTGGGAGGGTTTTAAGTACGAGCCTACTCATTTTTGCCTTAAAGAATCTAACAATTTCAAAAGTTCACTTGTTAATTGCTACAAGAATTCACATAAAACCACTTTTTACCAAATGAAAAGTTTTTGTTGCTAATATTTAAAAGTGCCTATTAAACAATAGTAAAAACTTAAAATGAAAAAAAAGTATTTATTTTGTTTTAAAAATTTAAATTATCGATATATGTTGTTGTCATTGGTTATAATTGAATATGTTTTTTATTTTTCAAATAACTATTTTCAAACTAATGACAATTAAAATATGTTTTCAAGTGTATATGATTATCGAGAGTAACTGTTTTTCCTCTTTAAAATCAACACTAAATGATATTTAAATGGTATATCTAATTGATTGTCATAAATAAACATGGTTCCTACAAATAGATGTTTACAAAAATATAATATTTTGCATATGATGTTCATAATAGATATTTTTCCTCAGAAAAATAAAATAACAAACAAATATGTTTTCAAAACTAAAATATTGTGTATGTTATGTTAATGACATTACTATATTTATATATCGAAAAAGTGTAGAAAATTGTCGAAACAAAATTACGCAATTCTTTATTTGATGGTTTAATTTTAATTACTTCCTATAGAGAGTTCCTCATAAAAAAATTATGCATTTAGGACTTCTTGATATATGACAGAAGTGCTACATATCAAATGAGAAAAACACATTTGCCTCTTTGAAATTTGAAGTTTAACAATTTTTGAAATGTGATTGTTTTGAGAGTCACAACGGACGAAAGTACTACGAATAAGCAGACGAAAACATAAAATACAAAAATGTATTTCATAATATATAATTATTATACTCATTGTTATAATTTTTATTGTGTACAAGACACATTACAAATGTTAGTTATTATTTATTTAGTATTTAATTTAAATAACTAAGTATTGACTAGTTTGAGATAATAATCCCACAAAAATTAATATCCAGTCATACCAATAATATGTATACTATATTTGTTAAAGAAAATACAAACTACCACCACTACCAGAGGCGATTTTTTTCGGCAACCGCCTGCCGAAAATTTTTTTCTTCAATATTTTTTTTTGTCTAATTTTATTCGAAACATGGAGTAATAAATTTTCGTGTATTAAGTAAGAAGTTTTTGCCATTATCAAGTAAGAAATTTCCCACTGATGTATTAAGTAAGAAATACATAACAATATGTTGCCATCAAACTAACTTTTTTTACTTTTTTTTTTGTAAAAAACTAAATTGTGTTTAATAAGTAAGAAATACATAACAATATTTGCACATTAAGTAAGATTTTTTTGAACATGTAGTGAGAATTTTTTGGTATCCTCGAAAAATATTTTTCGGCATCCGAAGAATTTTCGCTTGGCTTGATTCTCGAACATATAGTAGGAATATTTTGGAAAAGAAAGTCCTACCGAAAAATCTTCAATCATCTTGGTTTTCGAACATATAGTAAGATTTTAGTTAAATCTCGGCGAAAAATTTCTCGGTTCTTCTAGCGGCGACAGCAGGGACCACCACCCTATTACCAACACTATATTATTATTATTAAAACAAATACAGACAAATGCAATAAAGTAATACTTACGGAATAAAACAAGAGTTACTCATTTCAACATTCACATCTCAATTTAAAAATAAAAATAAAAATCTCAAATGTTGTGAAAGAATCTACAGTAGAGGAGATAACACCCTTTTAATTGTTTAGAATATATTTTCAATATTCACATCTCAATTTAAAAAATAAAAATAAAAATCTCAAATGTGGTGAAAGGATATACAGTAGAGGAGATAACACCCTTTTAATTGTTTAGAATATATTATATGTGGTGAAAGGATTCACTATTACAATTTCTAATAGGGGTGAGCGAATCCGGGTACCCGCTCAATTATCTTGAAATTGGAATCGAAACCGGTCAAAATCGGATCCAAAAAAATAGAACCGGTCCCGTAATCGTTACTAACTGGGTCCAAAGTTTATGGAAACCGGTCCGGGTACACGGTCATTGTATGGTTTTGTTTTTAAGTTTATAATAACAAATTAGTTAAACTACGTACACTCTATACTATTAGCTCCCTGCTATATTGTGGTATTTTCTAAAATAAAGTGCATAGTGCACTAGTATTAACTTCTTGCTATTGGTCTGTAATTGTTAATTACTAGTCCAACTGCATATTTTAACCCAAAAGAGTTTCGAATATTATAATGTCTAACTCTATATTAAAGATTTGATATCGAGTACCCCTTTTAAGAATCGGCACCAACGGGTACCTAGTTCCGTAACCGGTCCCACCTGGTATCGGGTATCGAAAGTCTAAAACCCAGAACTTAGATCAATCATAAACGGTTCCAATAATTGGAATCAAAGTTGGTACCGACGGGTACGATTGCGGAACTAGATCTAGAGGGTTACAAACGATTTCGAGTTCAAAACCGAGTGCCCAGTATTTTTGTTCATACCTAAACTTCTAATAAGCAATTATGTCCATCGTAGAAAAAAAAAGCATATTGGTTCCTGTCATTACAATTCATCTCCTTTATTACTCGCACCACTTTAATTTTTAATCATCACCACGTTCAACTATTCTTTTACAATTAACTTGGCCAATATTTTTAAATTAAGGATCTTTCCATAGTAAGAGTTTAGGACATTTATAATGGTAGATTTTTAGAAGAGGGATGTAGATAAAAAGTGATTTTATAACAAATTATCATTTTGGGAGATGATTTTTTGATAATGTGTTAAAATTGGTGAAAGACTAATTCATGGAGGTGAAGAGAGAGTAAAAGACAATCCGTCAAGTTCTATCTATCTCATATACATTTTCAATAGATAATAATTATCACTTTTTATATTTTGAATTAGAATTAAAGATTAATTTACTATTTTCACCCCTATATTTATTATTTAATACTTTTAATTATTTAAAACAAAAGAATAATATGCTCATTCGATACTTATAATCATAACACCAATTTTTTTTTTTAATAATCATAAAATAAGTAAATCGCGCAAATAAAATGAGACGCTGAGAGTAATAAAACATGAAAATGTATAGATATTGGAACCTATAAATTCTTTATATGAGTTTAACTATTATGAATAATAATTTATAAAATAATAAATTTTTGGTGTTTGACATGACATAATATGTCACGTAAAAAACTGTGTAGCAAGACTGTAAATATTTGTCAAATGACGATTCATAATCAAACACGTGTACCAAAAAGGTAGCAGCACATATGTACCGAAGGATACAGTGAGTACACCTCCACCCCACCCCCAAAAAATAAAAACAAAAAACATTATCCACTTTACTTCTTTTTTCTGTATGCTTATGCTATTTTCTTCTTCTAATTTTACCATGTTTAATATTTTAAAAATATATATATAATAGCATCATTATAAACGTGATATAATAATATTATCATTTCTTCTTTTCTGTATGCTTATGCTATTTTCTTCTTCTAATTTTACCATGTTTAATATTTTAAATATATATATATATATATATATATATATATATATATAATAGCATCACTATAAACGTGATATAATAACATTATCAATGTATTATTTATAATGTATAAGTCCTTTCTTCCCAATATGATAATTTTTCGGTTTATTTCGTACATTTTAAAAAATTAATAATTTATACAGTTAAGTTTTTAATTTAATTAATATTTTTTACTTATATTTTTGTGGAATTTATAAACGTCAATTAATACATATAAAAATCAGTACTGAAATTGTAATATTATTATTAGAATTTTAAGATACCAAAATCTAGAGAAAAAGAAAACATTTGAATGAACAAGTTGAGAGAGTATTTATGATCAATGAGGCGCATTTCGAAATTAACTTCGTGATTCCCCTCTTTGTGAGCACATTAATTTTGTAATAAAAGTGTAGGTCCTGAATGGCTTACGATTAGCTGTGGATTTTCAATATATTTTGACGTCATGTATGTCACAGTCAAATTTAAGTAACGCTATCAATCATAATACTTTCTAATTATGTGCTCACCTACATTGCGTTGGATGAAATCTATAGAAGGAAGAAAAAAAAAAGAGGAATGCATGTCAAAATATCATGTCATATTAAGTTAGTATTTTTTTTTTTATGGTTTGTTTCTGCTAATAATATTAGGTGGGATTTTGAAAAGTAGATGGTATTATATTATAATATTGTATTATTATTATTTAATTATTTAAGAGAATTTTTTTTTTACCTCATGAGCTATGACCATTTTGATATTTCGCTTTCTAAATCTTTTTTTTGTGCAAATTACTTCCTAAACTGTACGAATTTTGCACTTAACCTCATGAACTCCCGTTTTTGGTGGAACTTTTGGCCGGAACTCACTCGTGTGACATGCACGCTTACATATAAGGGGTAAAACCGATATTTCACCTCTTACTCATTACTTCTGCTCAAAACAATGGCACGTGAGCACTCGTGTTACCTGTTAAGATAATATTCACATTAATATAATAGTTCAGAAGGTAAAAAATTCTTTTCTCATTATTTAATTGTAAAAAATTATTGGTTGAGTATTTGATTTGTGAGTTTTAGAACAAGTGAGTATTCAGAATACCAGATCCAGTATTCTGAATGACAGGGAAAATAAACTTCATTCAAAATTATGTGAATAGTAAAAATTTTTATTTGTTATACAATTTTCTTATTTGTATTTTATTATTTAATTTTTCAATTTTAAAACAAACGAGTATCCGTTATTTCGAATACCAATCTCGTTTTAGGAACCCTAGGGCAAATATGGCCTACAAAAATGAAAATGAAGGAATTAGATCAAAATTATTATTTTGCCCTCGTCAATCATAAAAATTGCTAAAATACCCAAAGTCTAGCATCTTTGTTATTTGGGTTTTGACTTGACACAAAAATTGGGATGAGACGACCAGTGACCTCGTCATAGTTGATTGGATTGCATGATCGGGACTTTGAGGTTTGCTATCTCTTAGAATTGTTGATTCGGTTTAAATAGCCGATTTTTTAATTGGAAATTAAAGTCGTAACCGAAACGGATGAAAATCTATTTCGATTTCGATTATAAACCGTCGGTTCAGTTCGTAACCGGTATTTTTTATTATGTATTTTGAAAAAATTAAACAAGACTTAAAAAAAAAAGACATTGTGTTTAATTCTAAATTTCTAATAATAATTTAAAAAAAGACCTGAGCTTAATTCTAACATTAGAAGTTAAAGTAAAAAATTTGAGCTCTCAATATTAAGATTAACTTGACAACATATCTTCACTGAGAAATCAAAACCCATGTAGTTCTAATGTATTTTGAAAAAAAAAGAGTTTAAAAAAATTAAAAAAGGACTTGAGTTTAATTATAATATTAGAAGTTAAAATTAAAAAACTGAACTTCTAATATTGGAATTAACTTGTTTGCGTATCCTCGTTCAGGAATAAAAACCTACGTAGTTCTTATACTTGCCTTGTTGCCAAAAATAAATTGTGGAAGAGGCTCGTCCTTGGACCTTGCTCTATCATTGCTGCTTCCCAATGTGGTATATTAGTGGTCGTTCTATTCATTTTCATCGAAGTCGGGTTATTGAGTGCGTTTTTCTGTTTAACCCAATCATTGAACAACATTGGGTTTTTTAGATTGTGAGGCAATAATGTAGATCGTCGCTTGTCCAACGCTTAGCTCCCGGTGCTAAAATCTTGTTCCATGATCGTTAAAGTCTCTGATATTAATTAAATAATTTAGAAGGGTGTTCGAGGTGGATACAGTGAGTCTGCAGCCGAGAAGGCGTATCCCAATTGCGAAGCAGTTCCATGTGAACAATATGACACGACTTTCGAAGTTAGTAATTTAGATTTTTTGGTATATTTTTCGTAAAATTTATGTGTTTTTTTCTTGAGGTGGTTCTGTTTGATTCTTTCTTTTATAAAAAAGGTCCATCAATTATGTTCTTGTTGCTTGGGTCTCCACCACTTGCATCTAATGGAAGCTGCCGACATTCCTGAAAGGGGAAAGAGGAAAAAAAAGAAAGGAGAGGGAAGGGTACTATATATAAATCGTATTGTTGTCATGTTATTAAATAAAAATTAAATAACAAATGATTAAGAAAATTTATAATCCTGCCAAGTCAGCAATTGGCCCGAAAAGGATAATTTTGGACCATTTTTGATAAATTTGTCAAGTTGGTGGATGTGTTTTGATAGTGGCCAATATCATGTACGTTTTCTGGAAAGTGGTCAATATAATGGACCAAAAAAGCAATTTTTCCCGTTTTGTAGCTACTAAGAATTGATGATTAGTTCAAAATTCTTTTTTCCTAAAAGACTTTGAACATTCATAAACCATCGCAACATTCCTAAAAGACTTTGCACATTCATAAGCAGCGGAAAAATAAAAACCATCGAAACATTCCCAAAGACTTTGCACATTCATAAGAAACACAATTATGAAACCAAATTTCATAAAAACTAATACACCTCAAGCTCGGGCTCGGGCTAGGGCTTGGGCCTCAAGGGCTTGATGACTTGCACCGCAAAATGGTTCTATAGTCTTCTTGGAACGACAACAAAGAAGGCGATCTCACTGCCTGTAGGGGCACTAAAGTGCTGAAAGATTGCCTGGCCAACGGCCCGACCTGCAAAGAATGACCTCGTTCTGTTTTCACGGTGACTTACCACCAATTGATACGTTTCCTGATCAACATCCCCTCCCACTATCCTATCGAAAAATAAAGCGATGTATTGATTTCCATTCGGGTGTGCTTCAGGCATGGTGATGTAATCAGATAGATCCGCCGGAAGCTCCATATTCTTATTGTACTAGCTTAGGGTGACAACAATTTGGGTTAAATATAAAATCAGGACCTGGACCTTGTTCAACCAAGACCTGTTGTTCAGCAAGGTCCTGTTCCAACTGTTCTCCTGGAGCTAGTAGTCCGTCCTCATAAGCTACAACTTGCCCAGCCAGGACCTGTTGTGCATAACTTAATCTTTAAGGAAAGCATATGACTACGAGAAAGATCAACCAAGAATTGTGCTGGAAACACCAAGATAATCGCATGATAACATATGACTACGAGAAAGATCAACCAAGAATTGTGTTGGAAACACCAAGATAATCACATGATAGTAAAAGATTTATTAGTTTCAACCGCCTCAAAAATAAAAAATAAAAAATATATATATATATATATGATTAGGTTTAAATGAGAACTACTACCTTATATATGAACCTAATGCCAATTATGAGTTTTAGATCCAATTAAATGGATGATTCAAATTTTTTGTATATTCATTATTTGATTAAAAGCACTACGATTATATAACAAAAGCACTACTGGTGTATATAACTAATATATTATAAAAAGCACTATGATTATATAATAAAAGAACAGTTGGTATATATAATAAAAGTACTAGTTTGCAAGTTCGCAAATAAAGGAGGGTTCTCATTGTAACCAACCCATATATATATATATATATATATATATATATATACTCCCTCCGTTCCTAATTAATTGACGTTCTGACTTAAAATTTGAGAATTAAGAATTGTATAATCTGACTAAGTTGCCCCAAATAATTAATCTCTTATATATATATGTAATTATCTTTTACATAAATATAATTCTTGTTTATCTCTATATCTATCATATTTTTTTGAATACTTATCTTTAACAAAATATTATTGATAAGTTAAAAATAAAAGATTTATTATAATTGTGATAGGGATAAAGTAGGCAGAAAAGGTGATAAATATTTTAAACGACATTTAATTAGAAAACTGAGAAAGAGTCCAAAACGTCATATAATTAGGAACAGGAGGAGTATATGATTAGGTTTAAATGAGAACTACTACCTTATATGTGAACCTAATGCCAATTATAAGTTTTAGATCCAATTAAATGGATGATTCAAATTTTTTGTATATTCATTATTTGATTAAAAGCACTACGATTATATAACAAAAGCACTACTGGTGTATATAACTAATATATTATAAAAAGCACTATGATTATATAATAAAAGAACAGTTGTATATATAATAAAAGTACTAGTTTGCAAGTTCGCAAATAAAGGAGGGTTCTATATATATATATATATATATATATATATATATATATATATATATATATATATATATATATATATAAACAAATCAACAAGAAAATGTCTTATTATATCAATAAATAAATGCAGGAAAATAGACACAATCGAAATAGCAAATTAATGATGTTTGATTGTGATGGTGGAAAATGAAATCATGAACACCCATATTCCAAAAACCACTGTCTATGAAAAAACTATACACTCAACTGGATTGTAATGTCAACTGTGTTTTGTAGCTAGTGAGAATTTATGATTAGTTCATACCTTTTTTTCCTAGAAGACTTTGCACATTTATAAACTATCGCAACATTCCTAAAAGACTTTGCACATTTTGCACATTCATAAACCATCGCAACATTCCTAAAAGACTTTGCACATTCATAAGCAGTGGAAAAATAAAAACCATCGCAACATTCCCAAAAGACTTTGCACATTCATAAGCAACATCATTATGGAACCAAATTCAATCAAAAGCAGCATAAAAACTAATACACCTCAAGGTCGGGCTCAGGCTCGTGCTCGTGCTTGGGCTCGGGCCTCAAGGGTCGGGGCTGGGGCTTGATGACTTGCACCGCAAAATGGTTCTATAGTCTTCTTGGAGCGACAACAAAGAAGACGATCTCACTGCCTATAGGGGCACTAAAGTGCTGAAAGAATGTCTGCCCAACGGCCCGATCTGCAAAGAATGACCTCGTTCTGTTTTCACGGTGAATTGCCACCAATTGATACGTTTCTTGATCAACATCCCTCACACTATCCTATGGAAAAATAAAGTGATGAATCGATTTCGTGTGCATCAGGCATGGTGATGTAATTAGATAGATCCGTCGGAAGCTCCATACTCTTATTGTACTAGCTCTCGGTGACAACAATTTGGGTGAAATATAAAATCAGACCTGGACCTTGTCCAGCTAGGACCTGTTGTTCAGCAAGCTCCTATTCCAACTGTTGTTCCAACTGTTCTCCTGGAGATAGTAGTCCGACCTCATAAGCTACAACTTGTCCAGCCAGGACCTGTTGTGCATAACTTAATATTTGAGGCAAGCATATGACTACGAGAAGGATTAACCAAGAATGGTGCTGGAAACACCAAGATAATCACATGATAGTAAAAGAGATTTTAGTTTAACCCGCCTCTAGAATACACACACACACACACACACACATATATATATATATAAACAAATCAACAAGAAAATATCTTATTATATAATTAAACAAATGCAGGAAAATGGACACAATAGAAATAGCAAATTAATGAGGTTTGATTGTGATGGTGGAGAATGAAATCATGAACTCCCATATTCTAAAAACCACTATCTATGAAAAAACTATACACTCAACTTGATTATAATGTCAATTGTGTTTTGTAGCTAGTGATAATTTATGATTAGTTCATACTTTTCTTTCCTAAAATACTTTGCACATTCATAAACCATCGCAACATTCCTAAAAGATTTTGCACATTCATAAGCATTAAAAAAATAAAAACCATCGCAACATCCCCAAAAGACTTTGCACATTTATAAGCAACACCGTTATGGAACCAAATTCAACTCAGAAGAAGCATAAAAACTAATACACCTCAAGCTCGGGCTCAGGCTCGGGCTCTTGCTCGTGCTTGGGCTCGGGCCTCAAGGGTCGAGGCTGGGGCTGGATGACTCGCACCGCAAATGGTTCTATAGTCTTCTTGGAGCGACGACAAAGAAGGCGATCTCACTGCCTATAGGGGCACCAAAGTGCTGAAAGAATGTCTGGCCAACGGCCCGGTCTGCAAAGAATGGCCTCATTCTGTTTTCACGGTGACTTACAACCAATTGATAAGTTTCCTGATCGACACCCTCTCCCACTATCCTATGGAAAAATAAAGTGACTAATCGATTTCCATTCGGGTGTGCATCAGGCATGGTGATGTAATCAGATAGATCCGCCGGAAGCTCCATATTCTTATTGTACTAGCTCTGGATGACAACAATTTGGGTTAAATATAAAATCAGACCTGGACCTGGACCTTGTCCAGCCAGGATCTGTTGTTCAGCAAGCTCCTATTCCAACTGTTGTTCCAACTGTTCTCCTGGAGCTAGTAGTCCGTCCTCATAATCTACAACTTGTCCAGCCATGACCTGTTGTGCATAACTTAATCTTTGAGGCAAGCATATGACTACGAAAAGGATTAACCAAGAATGGTGCTGGAAACACCAAGATAATCACATGATAGTAAAAGATTTATCAGTTTCAACCGTCTCTAGAATACACACACACACACACACACACACACACACATATATATATATATATATATATATATATATATATATATATATATGATTAGGTTTAAATGAGAACTACTGCCTTATATGTGAACCTAATGCCAATTATGAGTCCTAGATCAATTAAATGGATGATTCAAATTTTGATTAAAAGCTCTAATATTATATAATAAAAGCACTAATGGTGTATATAACTATTATATTATAAAAAACACTATGATTATATAATAAAAGAACTACTGATATATAATAAAAACACTAGTTTGCAGGTTCGCAAATAAAGGAGGGTTCTCATCCTAACCAACCCAAATATATATATATAAACAAACCAACAAGAAAATGTCTTATTATATCAATAAACAAATGCAGGAAAATGGACACAATAGAAATAGCAAATTAATTAGGTTTGATTGTGATGGTGGAGAATGAAATCATGAACACCCATATTCCAAAAACCACTATCTATGAAAAAACTATACACTCAACTGGATTATAATGTCAATTGTGTTTTGTAGCTAGTGAGAATTTATGATTAGTTCATACTTTTTTTTCCTAAAAGACTTTGCACATTCATAAACCATCACAACATTTTAAAAGACTTTGCACATTCATAAGCAGCGAAAAAATAAAAACCATCGCAACATTCCCAAAAGACTTTGCACATTCATAAGCAACACCATTATGGAACCAAATTTAATTCAGAAGCAGCATAAAAACAAATACACCTCAAGCTCAAGCTCAGGCTCGGGCTCAGGCCTCAGGGTTCGGGGCTGGGGCTGGATGACTCGCACCACAAAATGGCTCTGTAATCTTCTTGGAGCGACTACAAGGAAGGCGATCTCACTGCCTATAGGGGCACCAAAGTGCTGAAAGAATGTCTTGCCAGAAGCCCGACCTGCAAGAAAGACCTCGTTCTGTTTTCACGGTGACTTACAACCAATCGATACGTTTCCTGATCAGCATCCCCTCCCAATATCCTATGTAAAAATAAAGTGACGAATCGATTTCCATTCGTGTGTGCATATTCTTATTGTACTAGCTCAGGGTGACAACAATTCGGGTTAAATATAAAATCAGACCTGGATCTTCTCCGACCAGGACCTGTTATCCAGTAAGGTCCTGTTCCAACTGTTGTTCCAACTATTCTCCTGGAGCTAGTAGTCCTTCACCATATGCTACAACTTGTCCAGCCAGGACCTGTTGTGCATAACTTAATCTTTGAGGCAAGCATAAGACTACGAGAAAGATCAACCAAGAATGGTGCTGGAAACACCAAGATAATCATATGATAGTAAAAGATTTATTAGTTTCAACCGCCTATATATATATATATATATATATATATATATATATATATATATATATATATATATATATATATATTAGGTTTAAATGAGAAATACTGCCTTATATGTGAGCCTAATGCCAATTATGAGTCTTAAATCCAATTAAATGGATGATTCAGATTTTTTGTATATTCATTATTTGATTAAAAGCACTTGGATTATATAATAAAAGTACTAATGGTGTATATAACTAATATATTATAAAAAATATTATGATTATATAATAAAAGAACTATTGGTATATAATAAAAGCACTAGTTTACAGGTTCGCAAATAAAGGAGGGTTCTCATTTTAACCAACCCAAATATATATATATATATATATATATATATATATATATATATATATATATATATATATATAAACAAATCAATTAGAAAATGTCTTATTATATCAATAAACAAATGCAGGAAAGTGGACACAATAGAAATAGCAAAATAATGAGTTTTGATTGTGATGGTGGAGAATGAAATCATGAACACCCATTTCCAAAAACCACTATATATGAAAAAACTATACACTCAACTGGATTATAATGTCAATGGTGGTTTCTGGAGTACAGTTATAAAAGCTTGAAGCCAATTAACATTTCGTAAACAGCACATAAACACATTTATTAATAAAGAATCTCTATTTGTAATATTGGAAAAAGGACTTCCGCGCTACTCCAATTAGTTGTGTATGAAGTAGCATTCATCACTTAATTCATCATGTCCAGTGCTCTATCGTCAAAACTTTTAAAATCTTCCAAGGTGAAATGATTGCTTATTTGTGTATGCTCAAAAGTGGAAAATCTTGTTGCATCAATTAGGACTACCCTTCAACATTGCGAATAATTTGTCTTCTCACAAGATAACTTTTTTGACTCATTCCATAAATTCAACGATCTTGCCAAAGTATTTTCACCAGGATAAATTTCTTAAATATCTATCATTGCTTTGTTAAATTTAATCTTTTTCAAACACATGAAGAAAACTCTTTATCCTTTTCCAATCTCAAATGAATGTATGCAGTTTCTTTGTGTCTTGATAATATCATTCAAGTTAATCAAAATAAAAGTTGAGTTTAAAAGGAAAAAAAAGGTTGCGATCATGTGAGTATCGCAAAAATGTGTTTCTAATTACTCTAGACAAATCTAATGTTTACAACACCAAACCTGGTTGGTCCTGCGAGTTGTCCTATGCTTTCCTCAATGATTAAGTCATGCACATGTAAGTATCATCTAGGAAGTTATAATTTGGAAGCTGGGGTTTATCATTTACCAGGATCGTTATTTGCCCTAGCTTCGGCTTAACGATTTCTTGGCAAGCATAACTTCTCCCCAAACGCAGCCACCACCCATTCGCTAGTGACTTGCTTCAAAACATTATGAGCGACGACGATGGGGCCGTGAGATAAATGACGACGCGTGTCGAGATAAGCTTTTAGTCGTACTTTGGTTTTCTTCAACTTCATAATGTCTGGAAATGCAACTAATTACAATAATCCAAAAAAATGGGTTTCAAATCCAGTTTACGATCATCGCAATCCAAAGAAATCGAGTGTAAACCCACCGCCTCCTCCTCCACCACGTCCTCCTTCAAACCCTTCGTATCCTCCACCGTACGCAAACCCGCCACCTCCACCGTCGCCTTCAAACCCTTCGTATCCTCTACCATACCCCAACCCGCCGCCTCTTCATATTCCCCTTCCACTGCCGCCTCGTCATAATCCCCTTCCACTATTTTGCCCAAACCCGCCACCACTATTTCACCCAAACCCACCACTTAGACATAATCCCCTTCCACAAATATCTCACCCCAACCTGCTGCCTCTCCCTAACTCGCAACCTGGTCATAATCCCCCTCACCAAAAGCCGCGTCGTTCAATTCACCCTCCGTTTCCCTGAAAACTCTCGAATTAAACCAAACAAGGAAATAGACAATTAGTTCCCATTCTAACCTTGAAGGCATATTATTAACGCCTCATAATATTGGATATTTTACCGACGTCAGTTTATCAAGGCTACAGTGGAAAAAAAGTTCACTAAATTTGGAATATGTGCCTGAGATTTACAGGCAACTAATTCGATCGTTACTGAAGTACATTGTACATTTACATTGCAATCTGAAACAGAGTTTGAGTAGTCAAACATTGGATGACTTAGTCATTAATTGAAACAAGGTCGTGGTGGTGCATCCCAAGGACCTCCCCCTTCCTCCGGCAACTAATGAATAAGAAAAAAAAATCTCGCCTTCGTGAATGATGTTTTGGACTTTATGAATAAATATTCAAACTGCACTCTGATATATCTGATTTCACCAAGAGACTTGTTGCGTTGCAAAGAACATGAAGTTTGTCGGATGTTGACGAGTATTTGATCGCTAATCACATTGCGATCCTCCCTTCGACCAAAAGACTTATGTTCTTCAAACATGCCTACGAAGGGAGACTCTTTTTGAGCAATGCACAGCTTGCACTTTATCGAATTGCAATTCAACAAATAGATATCCCCGCTGGTTGGTGTTCAAGGTTTTATAGTGATGAGACTAAAGTGTTCGGTCCAGTTTCGTACACATACTTCATGCCTGATGGTTCTGTTCGAAGCTCTTATGAAGATCAAAAAGCACCGAAAAGAAAGAAGGACCTGTTAAGGTACAACTGAAACCTCTCTACACATCTGCTAGAATACATGATGATCGATAACACTGTAAATCTTATCGACGTAACCATTGACATATTAATATCATCCGTCTTCATCAATGAGTTACTTAGTACCCAAGAAAAGTTCCGTGAGCTAAAGGTTCTCGAGGATTTAATCTATCAAAAGTCTTTCAAAGTACAGAATATGGTTTTTAATAGGCTCGATGGTCTCAAGCTTTGTAGAGTTTCAGGATGGGCGGATGCGCAAGGTCAAGATAACTCAAAGTGACTGGATTTCGCTATGACTCGATATTCCATCTTTTCTTTTCGGTTCCTTTGTGTGGTGAGAATTATTATTTGAATATTCTACACGAATATCTGCTGACTTTTCCTGGTCATGTTTGCATGTTTCTTTCTGTTCCTTTCTGTGATGACAGAAATATTATTTTTAAATTCTGCACGAATATGTGTTGACTATTAAGTAAATTATGTGTGTCGTCAAAAAAGAGTATCATCTAGGAAAATCATTTTAGGATGCCAAAAATTCAGAGATATAGTCACCGTCGAACTTTTCATAAATCAAAAAGGATATCTTGGGCTTCTTCCTTTGCTAACTGCAAAGATTTCAAAAACCTATATTGGTTACCTTGGGCACTGTATGATGAGAGTAATGAGTACACTTATTTCTCTCCTAACCACTGCTTTAAGTTTTCTTCTTACGACACGTTGACTAATGCCTTAAGGTTATATATTAGAATGAATAGGTTCTTGTGCCTAAAGTGTTCTTACTATCGATTCTACCGAACAGAAGACCTCACCTCTTACTACACGGAAACTCATATAGTACTTCTCCATTCTATAAGAACTCTTCCATATGTGTGCGGTAACTATTCTAAAAATGTGGCACCTCATGAAAATCATCTTAAGGATCGAACGAACACGAAATGTCAATATGTGATTAGGGGGAGTAGCAAGCAGTACAAGGAAAGAATAGAAAACGAGTATAATTTGGCACTAAAAGTCATCAAGAGAATGAGTGATGAATTGAAGATAAATAGAGGGACTAATATGAAGGTCATAAAAGCTTTTGAGATGGTGGAGCTCAGTAGAGGTCCTGTTCAATTAAGTCTCTCATCGAGATGGTGGATCTCTCGTGTTTCTTCCTCGAGGGAGAATGATTCTCCGTTGTTGTTGTTTTGAAGATAAATGATTAGTTCATACATTTTATTTTTTGAAAAACTTGAACTACTTATTAACAAAATTTAAAATAGTTGAAAGTTACAACAAACTTTGAATGAACCCATGGATGTCGAGTATGAAATATGCAAAAGTTGAAGAACTTAAACTACTTGGATAACAAGTTTGGAATATTCAAAACCTATAGCAAATATTAGAATGAGACCATAGTCTTGACCCGGTCTAAAATCACATGACTATGCTAGAACATACTCATAAGGAACTCCGTATATATTCATATAATTGTGAGAGTGTTGTGCGGGTCCTGGAAGTGGAAGGCATGATATATACAAATTAGTGCAAGAATCTACGCATGAGAGGTAGACTAAGTGTACGAGAAATCCTCCATTGATACACAACCAATGGATATATTCTCTCTTTATCACTATGTCAAATGAGCTTTTCAAACAGATTTTTAAGTCAGGTGGGCTCAAGACATCTTCCTTATCCATGAAAATTATCGCAAATATTCTTTGCATCGAAAAACATGTCTTCATATATACAACCATGCTGATATAGCCTACCGATCAAATATTCCATATGTTGGGAGGACTAAGTCCAATAATCTCTCAATGAAAATACTTTTATTAGGACCCTAATGTTGGACCCTTCAAAGATCTTGTATGCACACAAGAATAACTCCAATACTATCTCAATGAAAATACTTTTATTATGACCCTGGTGTAGGGATCTGTTCTTAACGCTATCTTCATTCCTACCACGAGAGAGTTAACATCTCTTGGTTATCATTTCTATCACGAGGGCTTTAACATCTTTTGGTGCTTCCAGTGGCACATAATCTAGATAATCTAGGACCACATCTACTTCTACTCCCAAACACATAGGATATCTGTAAGCATATCATACGCATCTCCCACAAGGATAACATAATATGATTGTGTCAGGAACACCTGTAAACCATAGACTTGCACTTCTATTACGAGTTGGCCGATATTAAAAAGTTCACAGTCCCTGTTTTGTTGTATCATTCTCTGCTATACATATTGAACCATCATCGAGGATCGGTTGGAGTCTCCGGTGAGAGTTGCCAAAACAAAACTCGTGATTATGAAGAACATATCTATTTTCTCGCTTACTAAAACCTCATAGTTTTTCCTTGGATGATTTGGATTATCAGCTAAAAATAATCGAGATGTTTGTGAGTCCATGGCGATTAAGATATTTCTTGGGGAAATGCGGAGGCACAAAATCGTAATCCCATGACCTGAACCCATGCTCCTTGCAAGATTTATTTTTCACGCAGATGTTTCTTCTCCATGTAAGAGTCTTTGTCACTCGAGCATCGCTCGTGTCTAAAAGGTGTGGATGTTGGAAAAGGACATTCAACATATGTACAACCTTCAGCTAAAGGGACAAAAAGAAGCTCCCTATTCTTCATTGGACCACCATCGAAAGTACTCATGGATTGGAATAGTTAAAGAATTTCCACTTTAAATTCTGGTCTAGTCTCCAAAGCTCTTTGGAGAGATAGGGGAAAAATCTCCAAGTGATTAGTTCATAATTTTTTTGGTGATTAGTTCCTTTTTTTATTTCCAAAATATCAAAAGGCAATTTACGTTATGACAAAGAAGTTGATAAATCCAAGTACAAATATAAATCTTCTGACCACTAGCAAAAACAAAATGAAAAATGAGCAAGCTAAGAGAAACTTTAGATAAGCATGGACATTTCACACACAGAATGGTATCCACGTAGCATAAGTTCATATTTATCTCAAATAACATTTAACCTTAAGCACATTGAAGGGCATGGAGTTCTGAAGGTTGAAATCGTATGATCATCTGTTTCTTGTTACCACACTTATAGTAGAGCATCGGTCGATGGTTCTCTTTTTTTATTTTTGTCTAACATTAATAATCTCAAGGATGACCAATTGCTCTATTTCCACTAGTGCCCAACGTTTAAACTAACACAATATAACCAAGTATATAAGGATCTTGACCTATAACAGCCTCTACTGATTCTACATTCCTATACACGAAAACAATGAATTCTTTGCATCTGCCTATAGCTTTATTAAATCCCAAAGGTGGGCGCCTCTCTTCTACTAATCCATATTGAGGGGAAAAACCTAATAAAACTTCAGCTGAAAAATCATGAGGTACATTTGTCACATAAACTTTCCTCCTATAAAGTTTAGTTGTAAAGGTAAGCAAAACCGAATCGAAATTGCAAAAATTCATTGAACTGGTGAGTTAAGTGCGGTACGGTGCGGTATTTTACAGTGCAGTTTGTGGTGCAATTTTTATTTCTAACAACTGTTCTGTTTGGTTCGGTTTTCAAATTTACATATTTTTAATTCTTGGGTTTTGCAGGTGCGGTTTTGGACTGAACCGTGATTTTGTGAATCAAAAACACACAATTGCAACGAACCGATGAGATTAGTGTGGTGTGGTGCGGTGCGGTTTTTATAGTGCAGTTTGCGGTTTATTTTATATTTGTAAAAAACAATCGTTTTCGGTTTAGTTTCAATTTTCAGTTTTTGCGGTGTGGTGCAATTATGAATCAAACCACGATTTTGCTCACCCCTAATTAGTTGGTACAACTAAGACTGTTTTAGCACCTGTAAATTTCTTTTGAATAGAACCAGTGAAAGGTATCACAACTATCTAAATGTCTTTGATTAGCTTCTGTGGAGCCTCCAAAGCTGATTTAACATTACCAATATACGTGAAAGTAATAAACCCATAAATTGTGCCCTCCTGCGTGTCTAATAGAACTAGGCCCATTGTACCGGTCCATAACTTGAGAATGTCCCGTGGAGGCTAATAGTGGGTGTGTTCAACCTAGTCCTTTAATGATTAGCTTCCGTGGATCCATCGTTCAATCACTTGCTTGAAGATATGAATAAGAATGTATTCCTAGAATATTCTAGTGTTGGGAACTGCTTGGTGCAGAAAGTTTCCGAACTACTGTAAGTACAATCAATTGGTGGGTCCTTTAATTGAGTAGTGCTTTATATTCAAAGACAAAGTTATGCATTTGGCCAAGCAAGGAATAATCTTAATAGAAGAAGCCGTAGCAACTATAGTTTTTGTCAATGATGAAGATGATGATAACATGGGTGATGTGGTCAGGAACACATGTAAACCATAAACTCACACTTCCATTGCAAGTTGGCCGATATTAAAAAGGTCATAGTCCCTGTTTTGTTGTATAATTATCTGCTCTACATATTGAACCATCATCGAGCATCAGTTGGATTCTCCGGTGAGAAATGCCAAAACAAAACTCGTGATTATGACAAACTTATCCATTGTCTCGCTTACTAAAACCTCATAGTTCTTCCTTGGATGACTTGGATTATCATCTAAAAAGAATCGAGACATTTGTGAGTCCATAGTGATTAAAATATTTCTTTGGGGAATGCGGAGGCACAAAATCGAAGTCCCATGACATGAATCCATACTCCCAGCAAGATCTTCATTTCACACAGATGTTTCTTCTCCATGTAAGAGTCTTTGTCACTCGAGCGATATTCTTTTCTCACAAATGTTTCTTCTCCATGCAAGAGTCTTTGCTCGTGTCTAAAAGGTGTAGATGCAGGACAAGTCCATTCAACATATGTACTTTCTTTAGCTAAAGGGACAAAAAGAAGCTCCCTATTCTTCATTGGACAACCATCAAAAGTAATCGTGGACTGGAATGGTTAAAGAACTTCATGTTTAATCCAAATCCCTTTGGGGTTGGGGGAGAGGAATATTGCCCTCAAACTTTTGGTCTGGTCCCTTTGAGAGATAGGGCAAAAATCTCTGAGTGATTAGTTCATACTTTTCTTTGGTATTAGTTCATACTTTGTCATTTCCAAAATATTAAAGACAATGTTACGTTTTGACAAAGAAGTTAATAAATCCAAGTATAAATATAAAACTTCTGACCACTATCAAAAGCAAAACGGAAAAATAGCAAGCTAAGAGAAACTTCAGATAAGCACGAACATTTCACACACACAATGGTATCCACGTAACATAAGTTCATATTTATCTCAAATAACATTTAACCTTAAGCACATTGAAGGGCATGGAGTTCTGAAGATTGAAAAGATCGTATGATCATCTTTTTCCTGTTACCACACTTATCGTAGAGCATCAGTTGGTGGTTCTATCTTTTGACTTTTGTCTAGCATTAATAATCTCGGGGATGACCAATTGCACCATTTCCACTAGTGTCGAACATTCAAACTAACACATTATAACCAAATATGTAAGGATCTTGACTTACAACAACCTCTACTGATTCAACATTCTTATATACGAATACAATGAATCCTCTGCATCTGCCTGTAAATTTATCGAATCCCAAAGGTGGCGGCCTCTCTTCTACTAATTCGTATTGAGGGGAAAAACCTAATAAAACTTCAGTTGATGAATCATGAGGTACATTTGTCACATAAACTATCCTCCAATAAAGTTTAGTTGTAGGGGTGAGCAAAACCGAACCGAAATTGCAAAAATACACTGAACTGATGAGTTTATTATGGTACGGTGTGGTATTTTATAGTGAGTTTTACGGTGCAATTTTTATTTCTAACAACCGACTTTTTTTGGTTCGGTTTCAGATTTTAAATTTACATATTTTTTAATTTTTAGTTTTTGCAGGTGTGGTTTTGAACTGAACCGCGATTTTGTGAACCCAAACCATAAAATTGCACCAAAACGATGAGATTAGTGTGGTGTGGTGCGGTTTTCTATAGTGCAGTTTGCGGTGCAATTTTTATTTGTAAAACTAATTATGTTCAGTTTAGTTTCAATTTTTCAGTTTTTGCGGTGTGGTGCAGTTTTGAACCAAACCGCGATTTTGATCACCCCTAATTAGTTGGTACAACCAAGCCATTTTTAGCAATTATAAATTGCTTCCCTATAGCACATGTAAAAGGCATCACAGCCCTCAAACTGTCTTTGATTAGCTTCTGTGGAGCCTCCAAAGCTAATTTAGCATGATCAATATCCGTGAAAGTAATAAACCCATAAATTGTGCCCTCCTGTGTGTCTAATAGAACTGGGCCCCCTTGCACCGGTCCATAACTTGAGAATATCCCATGGAGGCCAATAGTGGTTGTATCCAACCTAGTCCTTTAATGATTAGCTTCTGCGGGTCCATCGTTCAATCAACCGCTCAAAAATATGAATAAAGAATGTATTCCTAGAATATTCTAGTGTTGGGAACTCCTTGGTGCAAAAAGTGTCCGAAATACTGTAAGTACAATCAATTGGTGGGCTCTCTAATTGAATAGTGCTTTATATCCAAGGACAAAGTTATGCATTTGGACAAGCAAGGAATAATCTCACTAGAAGAAGCCGTAGCAGCTAAGATTTTTGTCAATGATGAAGATGATGATAGCATGGGTGATGTCTCATGTTACATGATAAATGAAATAAAATTGAAACATGTCACTCCAAAATTGAACTTCATGAAAATAACTATGCGTCTCCGATGACTTTTATAGAAGATGATTTGCTACTTGATTTTCAACATCGCAATCGACCGTTGTTCATGACGGGCTACACTTGAGATCAAAAAGTGAGACGGATATTGATTGATGGAGGATCAGGAGTCAACATTTTGCCCTTGAGGGTGATAAAGAAGTTAGATATACCATGGGTGAGCTCACAAACAGTCGCTTGATTATCCAAGGCTTCAATCAAGAGGGACAGAGATTTGTTGGTACTATAACATTGTATTTGTTTATAGATGACATGATTTCAATTGTACCCTCCCTTGTTATAGATGCAAATTCATCATACAATGTGTTTTTGGGTCGGCCATTACTGCACGAGAATAACATGATACATTTCACCCGACTCTAAGTTGTTCAAGAATAGTGGCGTTGAGTTTGCATCAATGTCTTAATTATTGTCATGGTAAAAAGGGTGTGTGGTGATGATAAGCATTCCATTAAAGTCGAATCTCATTTTGCTGATGCTAGGTATTATTTTCATTGTTAAAAAATATTTAATATATAAGAAGAACTAGTTGAAGAAGGTAAAATATTTTCGACTCGTTCTAATACATACAAGCCACCTGTCATCGA
This sequence comes from Phtheirospermum japonicum, assembly GCA_014905375.1. Taxonomy (NCBI): domain Eukaryota; kingdom Viridiplantae; phylum Streptophyta; class Magnoliopsida; order Lamiales; family Orobanchaceae; genus Phtheirospermum; species Phtheirospermum japonicum. The sequence continues at coordinate 793,218 of BMAC01000357.1, read as the reverse complement.
AGTTAAAGCATTTGAGAATTTAGCATTGTCATTGACCAAACATGATGAAATTAAGCTTTATTCGGCGCCATTCAAAAAGTTTGTTCGTCTAGTTGCGGGAGCCAAGACAGACATGGAGATCTTTCATAATCCACGTGGTAGCTCAAAATGGGAAAATACATCTAAAGCTGCTACTCAATTAGTTATGCAAAAGATGCTAAAGAAGAATGGTTATGTTGTCCCAAATACTGAGACGGGCCTTGGTATGTTTTACAAAATTCGGTACCCATTGCAACCAAAAGATATAAAACAAATCATATTATGTAAGAAGAGCTCTCATCAACATAAGATGCATTTGATGGGGTAACAAGAAATTAAAATGAATTTGTTTTTCTAAATAGACTTGGGCCACTTAAGATGAATAAAAAAAATGTATTTGATAGAATTGAGTCACTTAAGAGGAGAAAAAATTAATGCCACAGGTTGGGAGTTCATAAGCCTTCAGCTCTTCGAAATCTGATTCAATCTTGTATGAGACGAAAGACTACTTTAATTATATCATATGGGAATGTTTTAAAATCTAAGATGCAAACAATTATTATCACACGAGACCAATGTACATCATTGGTAGTATTCATCAAACGGTTCCTCAAAATATATTAGGTAGCATTAGAATATGTACATCTATGCTTGAATATAATTATTATACATTTATTTAGAAAGTGTTTGCTGATGTGTTGGTTTGTTTGCAACTTCCAAGTGTCGGTACAAACTACAAACCAAACCGATTCTCATGAATCTGGGTGTTTGTGGGAAGAAAAGAGTGCTGCAAGATTTTGATTGACCGGTGACTATATTAATTACGTGATCAGAAGTTGAAGTAGCTATAATTATAATTTCAAGTTGAAATTGTAATGGATTACTGTTATTGAAGTCAATTAATTATGAAGTAATTACTATAAAACTTACTAATGACATTTTGATAATATTTGTATAAAAAACAATTTACCTAAAAAAATGTAAGTAAGTATTAAGAAATCGTTAAATTGTAATTAATTTCTTTAGGTACATATTCTAAAAATATTTGTAAATACTTGGTATTTCTGCTGCTAAATTTCAAGTATATGTGATTTATCGCGATATAATTCGGTAGAACATTTTTATGTTGATATTTTGCAAGTAAATATGAGATGGGCAACACTCCTATTAGGTCGGACTAACGGATTATCCGTTAGGCCAAAATTTAATATAAATACATTATAGTGTAAAAATCAATACATTATAATAAAAAACCAATACATCAAAATACAAAAATATTACGGTACAAAAATCAATATATCATAACACGGGTCAGAGATTTATGAAAAACTAATACTTTATAGTACAAAATCAATACATCACAGTATAAAAACTTATACATCATAGTAGCGGGTCAAATAACTTAACGGATCATGACCCGTTAATCTGACCTAACACAAGGATTTGCCGCATGGTCGTAAGGAAGTCATTTATGTCTGCGTCAGTCTACATTTGTGATAATTTGTTACATGGAATGTAATAATATTATGCCTAGAATATTCAAAACTTTTATCCATGTGCTTACTATAAAATGTTTTTTCTTTCTTGAGTAGATTACTGCGTGTTTGGGACCAGTGGATGTAAAGTTGCATTTATCAAATTGACATTTAGATAAAGATGAGAAAAAAAAAATGTTTTTGAGCAATGTAATTACTAGTTTTCTTCACACTTAAGGTTAGGTAGTAACGATCCTACTACTTGATCTAATCTATTTTCACAATAATATAGTTATTAGTGTTTGGTAAAAAATATTTCTATACGACTGTTTAGTTATTTGGGAGAATTTTATTTTTGATACATTATGTTGGTAATTTTTTAAAAAAATACGTGATGTTGGATAGCATCAAATTGCGTCAACTAAATTTACAAATTTATCAAATACCATAAAAAAAAAGTCCAATCAAACTTTGATGCTTACGTGGCATGATTAAATAATTACCTTCATTTTTTATTTAAATTAAAATAATAAATGTATATAACTTATCTTAAATACCTATTTTACCACCACATTAAAAAAAACAAATATTACAAATAAAACCATATTCATATACGTGGGTGATACATCCGTGACCATCAAAACCCCAAAGTGATGCACCGGCTAGAGCCATTAATCTATAGAATTATATATTGGGCTCCACAGTAGGCCCAAATGTCGGCCCAGCCCCTTACCACGCGGCCAGCTCACCTCTTACACCAATTCAACAAGGCGAATTTATAAAGGGGAAAATTACTTAATTAAAAAACCTAAAATTAATTAATTATAAGTATTCATTATCCTCGTTATGTTTATGATTTTGGAGAATTAATAATTCTTGACATTGCAGTAATATAGATTTATATAAGGGTTTTACTAAAAAGTATTATCTAAATGTTACGTTACCGAAATAACTTAATAGCAAAACGACGGCGGATATGGCAAAAAAGCGAGAACGCCGTGCCGGAGTTCGCACCGGCCACCAATCCGAGCCGGACGATACATCCGGCACCGAGAAATCATCTGGCTCTCGTGCTATTCCAGATCGCAAGCTCGCCGGAGAATATTAAGGCTTCGGAGAATTCGAGTCAACGGAATTTTAAGAACCCTGTGCTGGCCTATATTACCCCATGGTATCTACTTCCTGAAACATTATTACTATTCTTTTAGGTGAAATTGTTTAATTTGTATGTGCATAATCTGATTTATGTATTTATTTATTAAGTTATGCAATCAGTAGCAGTGAATTCATATTAATTTTTCTAGTAATTGTAAATTTTCTTTTTAACTTTCTGCTATTTTGCCCAGGAATAGAATTGATATTAATTTTTCTAGTAATTGTAAATTTTTTTTTTAACTTTCTGCTACTTTGCCCAGGAATAGAATTGATTGTTCAAAATATATTGGAATATTATCATTATCGTTGAGCTCTGATTGTTCAAAATATATCGGAATATTTTAGAATTATATATAACGCGTTAATTACAATTTTTAGCTGATTTTCAATATTTAATTACGCCATTGAGATCTGAAATTGGAAAATACGCTGTTTAGATGGAAGTCCGGCACCCCAGCCTTAAAAATCTGTGACTTTGGCTATTTCAAGGTCAGGTTTTTTTTTTCTGCATTAAGACCAGCCTTTGCTTGCCGGCGATTAATGGCTTGGCTTCTCGTCGGTGCATCACTTTTTTTTTTTTTTGGCCAGTCCACGCATTGAATCTTGTTTTGTTTGTAATATTTGTTTTTTTTTTTAATGTGGGGTACAGCAGTTATTTAGGATAAGTTTTATTCATTTATCATTTTAATTTAATAAAAAAATTATAAGTAATGATTTAATCATGCAATGTAATCATCAAAGTCCGATTGAACTTTTTTCGCATCATATTTGATGAATTTGCCAATTTAATTAATGTAGTTTGATGTTGTCCAGCATCAACTTAATAAAATTTTCCCCGCAGAAGGAGCTGAGAAATATCCAAATTAAAAGTCTTCATTTCTGAAATAAACGGAGAACTCTTTTTCCAAAACTCCATTATATTTAACCATGAATTGTCAGATTCAAAAATCCCATTTAATTTTGATCCCACACAAACAATTAATTTCTAGATAATCCGTGCATGCATGTTATCTTACTTGCATAAAGTCCCTCCTATTTATTAATATTAATAATTCCAATCCACGTGTCGAATTGTAGTTTCTCCAGAGAACACGTGTCGGCATAACGTTGTCCGATTACTTATTTGTCGCTACTTAGTGCTTTGGTTTAAAACATAGCTTATTTACCTTCATATAAATAAATATTTTCATTTATGCCTTAAGTCATTCTCATTCTAACTTTTGCTATCCGCACCCTTTCGTCACAATTAGAGGTTCGGTCGGTTCGGCCGAAAACCGAAACGAAATCGAATTTAGCATAAAATTTTAAATCAAATCGAAATTCGGTGTAAAATCGAAAAAAATTGAAAATCGAAATATTTATAAAATCGCAAACCGAACTCAATCGTGAATATGTTTAAAACCGAATTAATCGAACCGAATTGATAAAAAATAATAATAAGTAATATAAAAATTATATTTTTTAATTAAATTTCGGTTAAAAACGAATCGAATCGATTTTTTTTTTTTGTAAAATCGAACCGAATTAACCGATTTTTTGGAATTTTCTAACCGTAAACCGAACCGAACTTACATAAAATCGAACCGAACCGAAAGTTTCGGTTCGATTCGGTTCAGTCGATTATTTCGGTTTTTCGATTTTTTGCTCACCCCTAGTCACAACTATTTTCCAAAAATAACGGTTGTATTATTGTAGAGAAAATTGTTGTTTTTTTTAATTTATTATATTATCCATTTTTCAATAAAATACAACGATATTATCCTTATCAAAATACGTTCATCAAGTTGGTTAAATTAAAAAAAAAGTATAAATTATCCTTATCGAGTTTCTTTTACTTATGTAACATGATTCAGTAATTACTCATCAATTTCTATTTATTTTATAATTTAGAAGAAGACAAAAATATAAATTACCTAGTTTACCCCCCTTTTTTATATTTTCTTTTTTTTTATTTATATTTTCTATTTTCCTTAATCTCTATTTTCCTTTTCATATATAAAATTCACTTCTCACCCTTTTGGCTTAATATAAAATACTTTAGTATTATAATGCTAATTTAAAAATATAAAAAATTGCTATTGACCCTTAATTAATGTGAAATTCAACCCACATTAACTTTTAACTCCATTCAACTCCACCCAAAAAATCTCAAAACCTTGAATCAAATAGTCATTGTCCAAAAAATTAAAAGGAAGACCCATAACACACAAAATTCCTGAAAGATTTCCCCAATGTTTTATTTTGGTATACTCAAATAAGAAAGACGTACTTTGACACATAACACACAGAATTCCTGAAAGATTTCTTCTATGTGAGGAGCTGCCAACGATCAATTTATTGCAAAACTTGCATTTGGCACTCTTGACCATCAATCGTTGTTTTTTTGAAATGACGAATGAAGATGTCGGACTTGAGTTTCGTTGATCTTCTTTGTTGCAGTGGTCGTATACCACCTTCTTCCGCTTTCGCATCTTCATCAAGATTGATCTAAAAAGCGGCGTCGGCCCATTCATATTCTTTGGAGGAGCGTAAATCTTCATCAACACCAAAGTCAACAAAATTGGATAATTTCTCGACTTTTTGTGGCATTAGTTCATCGAATACATGATCGTCAGAATCCAAAGCATCAAGAGATTAATTGCGAAGTCTCTGAAGCTACATACACTCCAATGGATTTTTAATTACAAACTGAAGAGCATTTGTATTCAAAGCACACTATAACATATTTGACCTTACATAACTAGGGCTGGGTCGGTATAATATACCAATTTCTTTATCATACCGTATACTGTATCAAAAGTTATGGTATGAGAAAAATCCATACTGATACCGTATCGATATTTTCGATATACGAAATCTCGGTATACCAAAGTTTTCGGTATGAAGAATAGCATAACAATACAGTACCAAAGTAAAAAATCTCATAATAATAAAGGCATATACCGAAATTCCACTTAAATTTACCTGAAGTATCTCAGTCCCAAAATCTCTATGCATTCCAAATAATCACAAATTAATATTGAAAAGAAAATAAAAAAACCACTAAGGGGAGTCTGAAAAAGAAAAGAGGAATAAAAGTAAATAAATAAATTATTTATAAATTATAAGAGAAACAATCATTTATGTTTTGTTAACTATCCACCTAAAATAAGGTTATGATCTGCTTGGAATGATTAAAAAGATATTTTATTACCAGGTCATATAGAAAATGTAAAGAAAGTAATATCTTTAAACATGAGGTTGTTGATTTGAATATTAGTAATATCAACTTTTTCTTGTATTAAAATTGAGACAATTAAAGATCATATGATAAATATTGTTAATTGTAGGAAATTTTCACAAAATAATATTATTATAAATCGAATAGGAATATCTTCTAATACAAATCGTCAATTCTTTTTACAAAGTAAAAAATCGAACTTGAAACGCATATATAAACCCGAATCACGTGGTTAACACGTTTTCCTTAAAACAGATTCGTCCCCTATTCCGGACGTCTATTTCCCAGGATAAGATGGGTAAACCGGATTACCTTTCGTCTCCGACGAACTGATAATAATGCCTGAATCTTATCACCAAAAATGCAAAAGGCCAAGGAACTTTGATCAATATGCAATGATTTATTTCTTATGCAATATGAGGAATTATGTGATTCGTTGTTATTCTTGTGATTGTTGTGTTTTGACTACTTAAATAGCCAAGAATATAACCTTTCAAGCTTGCACATTAAGACCCATAATGGGGGAGTTACACAATTCAATACACATTGAATTTGAGTGTTACACTCCACCACCACCTCCATTATACTAGGAGTTACAAGACTTCATTATTCAAACACCATTTGGATAAAAGGTCTAAGAAAAAAACTTCTTCATTATTTTCTAACAATCCCCAACATGAAGAAAATTTCGACGATATGAGTATTTGGTGATAAAATCCAACAGTTGAACCCTACATAGGATAGGTAGGTGTTACCCTTTGAACCTTCCCTTGTGAAAGTATATTTACTTTACTAGCTGACCAGTATACGCGATGTCTTTGAACTGTTCTTCCGTTTGTTTGAACGATGATATACCCCACACAAGATTCTCCCAAACATATTTCAGCTCTTATAGTTATGTTCATTCATGGCCTTGATCATACGCCTGGTTCTGCAAGAGGTTCTAAGAATTGAGCCTCACACGATTCTCTTCGAAGCGGCCCCACTTCTCTCTCACATAAGTGATTCTTTATTATATGTAGACGACACTACTATGTTTGGATCTCCGATACAAAAATCATTAAAAGCCAATGCTTATCCTCTCTCCACAAATATCACTATTGAGATCATGGGTAAGAAATACTTCCCCCATAGTGATGCTATTGAGTCTTTATACAATTAGGTTATCCATTTGAACCTAGATCTTGTGGATCTCCAGTCAATTAGGTTGAGTTTCCATTGTATATCGGCTCATTTTTTAGAGGCTTAAGTCATATTTCTCGTTATGCCTTTACAACTACCTCTCAATTTAACTGATTGATTAATAGTTTCGTTTAGTTATTCTTTGACTTACGTAGTCAACAATGATAACATTAATAGAGAGTAGTAGTCTAAATGTGATCAAGGGCTTCTCATTACTTATAGTTTTTCCTTATAAGTATAACCTTGAAATCAAACATTTTAACTTCTTGGGTGTAAGTATTACAACTTTAGCAAGACACCCCCACATTTCAGCTATATATTTAAGGGAAATTTTTTTTGACCATCCTGTACTATACGCGTTTTTTGAGTTTGCATCTTAACGTTTTCTTTTAATTAAGTGCAACCTGAACTACGCGGAAATTTATAAATGCATCCTCCGATCAATCGGAGGTAAAAAAAAAAGGCCGGAAACCCACGCGTGTGACTCGCATGCTCCATCAGCGAGGGTATTTCTGTCAATTTGGCCATTAAAGCGTGTGCATCTCACGTCTCCCTCCATCAAATTCTCAATTCAAGCCCAAATCCCTAATCTCAGCAAGAAAAACAAACGAAATGGCAGCTTGGAGATAAACGGCAGAGTTCACGTTGGAAAGAAACACTTGCGGTTGTAAAGACGAGGTCGTGACAAGAACATCATGGACCAACCTTAATCCAGGGAGGAAATATATTTGCTGTCCAAGATATCGTGTAAGTTGTTTGATTTTGAAACCCTAATTTTTTAATTTCATATCAATTCTTTGTATTGGAGCTGTTAATGAATTGGGTGTTTGGGGATTTGTATGATTAACATATGATCTACAAGACGTAGTTAATTTCAGTTTTACCCGAAAGTGTTAATTTCAATTTTACCCTAATTTTCTTCCAGGGCTTATGCAACTCTAATTTTATAATTACATTGAATGAGTTTTATAATTTTATTAGTAATGAAATCCTAGTTTTATTGGAACATTGATTGGGTTTTATAATTACATTGATTTGAATTTTTAATTTTTGGGAAATTATTTTTAGGAGCCTGGAGGTTGCGATTATTTTCGATGGATTGAGGATGAACTATGCCCAAGAGCTCGTCAAATAATTCCTGGACTGCTGAAACGAGCAAACAAGTATGAAGCAGAAGTTGGAATGCTCGAGGCTAATGTGAAAAGACTTGAAATAGACCTGAAAACCCTTGAAGGAAGTATGAGAACACTTGTAGTAGAAATTGAAAAACATGAAGCAGAAAATGGAAAACTTGTAGAAGAAAATGGAAAACTTGAAAAATATGTGAAGATGAAGAGGATTCGGGAGCGTTGGCTATGCATGGACCTTCTAATCTCTTGTTATATTATCTACTGTCTTATGTAGTACATCTTAAGATTTGGGATTTGTAGGGTGCATGACTAAATTCAAAGTTGTCAGAGTGATTAAGAACAACTTTGTGAATTTGGTTGTGATAATTGTGATGTTTTATTTCTTAGCTTGGGTTGATTTTAATAATTATGATGTTTTATTATTTCTTAACTTGGTTTATATATGTGCATTTAAACAGAATGTAATTGACCAATATTATTATTGTGATGTTTTATAATTGTGTTTATAATTAGCTTGGGTTTATA
>BMAC01000357.1:764632-784011 GCA_014905375.1 Phtheirospermum japonicum | reverse complement strand
ATTGTGATGTGCATTTGGACAGAATGTATTTGTCTGTGTTAATGTTTATGAATTTGAACAAAATGTATTTGACAATATTGTGAACTTGGATTGTAGCAATTGTGATGTTTTATGTGTCAAAATGTATTTATATGTGTGCATTTGAACAGAAGTGGTCAATTACATGACTCGTATAACCAATCCAAATCTAATCACAAAACAAAACTGAACTAACAAAGAGCTAACCATATAACCATAAAAAGTACATTTGAACACAAAGAACTAACAAATGGTTAATTAAGGCACATTAAAACACAAAGAACTAACAAATGTGTGCATTTGAACATAAGTGGTTAATTAAGGCACATCTCAAAGTACACCACTAACCATATAGGTTAGTCAATTCCCAGTCAAAGTGATCTAACCAAAAGTACACCACATACCCCTTATGTTCCATCATAGTCAAAGATGAAATTCTTACAAAGACAAAATAACAAAAGTCATTCAAGATGCCCACACCCAACATCTTGAGGCTCATTACAAGACAAAATACCCAAAGAAAATACCAATTATCAATCAACATATAACATATAGTGTGAAATATGAAATTATCAAATCTAATTAAACACATAGCAAATTAATAAACCTGTGACTGTGACCGTGATATCTGAGTAGCATTACTTTGCACAACTTCTTGAGTTCCATGTAACTGCCTTCTTGTCACTCTATTGGGAGTACTTGTCACTCTATTTGCAGTTAACTTGAGATCAAAATACCAATTATCAATCAACATATAACATATAGAAGGAAACATGAAATTATCAAAGGAAATGAACACATAACCAATTAGTAAAACCTGTGACTGTGACTGTGATATCTGGGTAGCATTATCTAGCACAATTTCTTGAGTTCCAGCTTTTCTCTTCCTTCCCTGCATTTTATAACAATTATATTACAAACATATAATAGATAGATAGCTTGAATACAAATATGTATAATCACAAGAAAATTTTAAAAAGTTTAATACCCTTTTTCTTGGACTATCAACAGTTGGTGGAGGTATTTCATGTCTTGGACTGGAAGGTTGCTGTTCCTTTATTAGTGGGCACCCTCTCATGTTGTGGTTCTCCTTGTGACAAATGGAACAAGTCATTAACTTACCCTTCTTTGACAATTTCACTTCAAATTTCTTCCTTTTTTTGACTTCAACCTCATATGGCTGTCTCTTCCTAGATTTTTTCTTGGGCCTCCCAGGCATGTTAGCATTTGGTGGAGGAAGCAAAGGTGCAGCATCTACTTCTGGCCACATATCACATGGATTCAAGGTTCCCATCATGTTTGAATATGCCTTCAAAAAGGTTTCCTTCTTGTAGCAGTCATAATCTTCAGGATTGTAGCCCATGAAATACATGCCACTTATTGCATGCTCACAAGGTATACCTGTCAGTTCCCACTTCCTGCATGTGCAAGTTTTCAACACCATGTTCACCTTAAACCTACTGTAGCTCCCCTCTATCTCAAACTCATCTCTGCCATTCCAATGTGCAATAAACTGTATGGCTTTTTTCTTTGACTCCTCCAATAGCTTCACAATCTTAGGACACAAGTCACCATCAAACTTGATCATCCGATCCCTTCTCAAGTATAATCTTTTCATCAGAATCAGTCTGATGGTCTCAAATAACCACAATGGGTCTGTCCCTATCTCTCAAGATCAAGGAGTTGAAGCTTTCACATAGGTTATTCAACAAAATGTCACATTTAGAATTAAAACTGAACTGTGACTTAGACCACTGTGATGCTGGCCTTTTCAACAACCACTCATATGCTTCTTTGTCCCTAAGTTGTACTTCCTTAAGTGCAGCATTATAATCAGAAACTTTTGTAGCCCTAGCAGCCTTCCATAACAGAATTTTCAAAGCTAGTCCCTTGAATGAAGCTTTGAAGTTACTGTGAAGGTATTGGACACAAAACCTTTGCTCACAGTTAGGCAGAAGAGTCTCAATTGCATCTACAAGGCCCCTTTGCTTGTCTGACATGATTGTCCAACTGTAGCTATTGACAATTTTCAAGTCCTCAATCAACAATTGCAGAAACCATGACCATGACTTCTTTGTTTCCTTTTCTACAACTGCATAGGCAAATGGATACATACAATTATTCCCATCGACTCCCACTGCAGTTAGAATTATCCCTCCACAAGAAGTTTTAAGATAGCATCCATCCAAGCAAATAACAGGCCTGCACCCTTCTAGTAAACCCTTTTTCAAAGCTCCCCAACACAAGTAAAACCTCTTAAATATAGGCTCTCCATCTACCAATTTTCTTTTTATTTTAACAGTTGTGTCAGGGTTACTCCTTCTAATCTCTTCAGCATAAGACCATAGCATCCCATATTGTTCAGCATCAGACCCTACCCTAATTTTAGAAACTAGTTTTTTAGCCTGATACATCTGACACCTATTGAACATTAACCCAACCTCATTCTGCATGACAACCATCATAGAGTCAACAAGCCACCTAGGGTCAGTCAGCAATTTGTCCTTGTATTGTTCAGCTATCCACTTAGAAGTTGCATGGTAGTTTTTCTGTGACCTAGGGCACTTGTGCTTTCCATTATAAGTCTTGACAACCAAACTGTCTTCATTTTGAGCCTTAGAAGCATAAATGAGCCAAGGACATGATTCGTGTTTGCATTTAGCTTGAACCTTAAAACTCATATTAATTGTGAACTGCACCAGTCTACCCTATTTAATTGAGTGATTCCTAACAGCTTGTCTAAATGTGGGAATATCAGGAAACAACATGCCTAACTCAAAGTTTGGATTTTCAAGATCTAGTTTAGAATTGAAGATTGGGTGAGTTTTTTTTAACAGATTGCACCCTTGACAATTGAGTGCTACAGGCCAGGCTTTGTGACAAATCCATGACTTCCCATTCAACATCCTCATCTACATGCCCATCAAACATAATGTCATCCTTATCATACAACTCACTATCACTCTCAATAAGTACATCTGAACAATGAGAGTCTGTGCCAAAAGATTGCTCATAATCACTATCATTATCAGACAATTGTTCATCCACAGTTTGTTCTCCTAAAAAAGGTAATGGTTCATCAATGTTGGGAAACTTTTGTTTAGGTTCAGTTTTAATCACAGGCCCTTTCCCTTTGACTTTGTCATGTTCAATAAACAACCAAACCATTCTATCATTATCAGCCCAATTCACTAATCTTAAAGCATCACTATCAGTATTCAACATAAACACAGACTTACAATTATTAATCCCATCCTTGTTACAGTGGAAAAACTTAACCCCTGTTATTCCAATTTCCTTAGCCATACAAAATAGTTCAAGCAATGACATTTCATCAGGGTCACAATATTTTATGTGGCTTATCCCCATATTATCACCCATGTAATATGTATCACCTAAGTTCACAAATTGACCACTGTGATGTAATCTAATGGTAAACAGCTGTGTATTATCACCTGATTGAGGGTGGGTAAGAATATAAGTTAGCACATTTGAACAAAAAAACCCTAATTTATGCAATAAAAATAATAATTAAAAAAAAATACAACTTGCACATTTATTGAAAGTCCCACACCACATCTACCCCCAGTACGGCGACATTAGTGGAAAGAAAAACCCTAGTTCACCCCACATGTATAACAGAAGCCCCCCACACGCATACTTTCACAAAAAAGAAGCCTCCCACACGCATACTTTCACAAAAATGCCGAAATAAAATACAAATTAACAGGAGATGCACAAACCGTAGTCTGGGGACAATCTTCCATGTGGAATGTCAGAGTCTTTGTCGCGAATCTTCCAACCCATGAGCCAAACTCAGCAGTTTCAATCACAAGAGAATCTTCTGTTTTTTTTGTTCTTCTCTTTTTTGTAAACCCTAAGTTTGTCGAATTTGGGAATTTGATGGAGGGTCACGTGATATGCACAGTATTCTAACGGGAAACCAAGTCACCACGAACGAATTGACATAAATACCCTCGCTGATGGAGCATGCGAGTTACACGCGTAGATTTCCGGCCTTTTTTTGATCGGAGGATGCACTTATAAATTCCCGCGTGGTTCAGGTTGCACTTAATTACAAAAAAAAAACGTTAGAATGCAAATTCAAAAAACGCGTATAGTACAGGATGGTCAAAATCTTTTTCCCTATATTTAAATCACACCATAAGTGATTTAATTAAAGTGGTTCACTATTTCTCAATAGTTTCAACACAAGTCTCATACTTGTCTTTATGAAATATTAATATACAATTAGTTCATTAATCTCTGGAGTATTATAATTAACAAGTCTCAAATAAGTTAATCGAAAAATTATTCGATTTATTAACTTTTGGTTCAACAACCATTATGAAGAGTTTTAAACAGTCAAACTCTTTTTAACATTTCATTTCAACGGCATACTCATGACATAATTCCCAAACAAGAAATTAGCATTTCATATGCATCCGAATTTCATCATATCATTTTCTCATATAACTTAGAGGATCATATGTCAATAACCATGCTTAGGTTTGATTAGGTTCAAAATGGTCAATCAGAATAACATATTCCAATACCACTATTTGAAATTATTGAACTTTTCCAATTAAGCATTTATTGAACTTTTCCAATTAAGCATGTAGGCCCAATAATCATGACTTTTCGTAATCCTCATTTATTTTGTTCGAGTTTTATATGAATTTAGCAAATTCAATACTCATCTTATCTCATGAGATTATTTATCTCTTGTTACCTCTCTTATCTCACTATCAACTTTATTTGACCAACAAGGTCACTCTTTTCTCAACAGAAAAATTATAGTGATATGAGAAGTTTAACAATTAAATTTCAAGACCCAATTCATATATTAGATCAAAATATAATTCAAATTATATTTTATAAATTTGCCCACACACATGAGTCCAACTTTACACTTTGATAAATTTGAAATCCAATTCAAAATTAGGCCTACAATTTATTATAAATCTAAGTCCAAAACTAGACTTATATCATATTTTTAATTTATTAAGTCCAACTAAATAATGTTTTGGCCGATAAATATGACCCAAATAAATTTAATATGGATCCATAACTCAACCATGGCTCATGACCAAGGAGTCTTTATTTTAAAATGGTGAGCCCAAGACCAAATGGCAAGATTAGCTTAGCCTTTAATTAAAAAGAAATTAGGCCCACTTAATACAGTCCATCTTACTAATCTCAATTGGCCCAATACCTTAAGGCCCAACTAGAAAGCCGTTTGTATGACTTCCATTAAACCATCAACTTGGCCTAGCCATTTTAATTAAAACGGCCCTACGGTTATAAGTCTTGGGATTAATATTCAACGGCCCAAACAAAAGACCCATGAGATAGTTCTCCTTTCTTCCGGTTATGAGGATTGAATTTCCTGATGCCTGATAACCTGAGGTAGGAGTGGCTAGTCTTTTCTTCTCCATGAGATGAGCCCGACGCCATTAACAGAGAACTGTGCAACATCGCCGTCCACTGCTTCTCTTGCCGCCGTGTCAGCCCGGCCATTTCCGCCGCTAGTAAAATCGACAATCATCGATCATTAGATGGCAACAGATTGAGGTCAATGAGCAGCAGGTGCGGGGCGAATCAGCTGAACTGCTGGGCAATCTGTTGCCCCGTACGGAGGGAGCCGTCGCGCGTACAAGATTTGCTGCAACAGGAGGCCCGCAATCAGCCGCAACGGCTCCCTCCTGTGAAGAAAGCAAATAAAACATAAAATCTGCAGCTTTTGAAAATAGGGTTACTGTGTTTTCTTATTTCTTATTTTTTCATTGTATTACAGCAGCTCACTTAAACCATATATATACAAGGCTTTGGACTTATCTAGAAGCTAGGGTTATACAAGCTACGGTCTAGCTACACCATTATGTCCCTGTTAGCACCAAATCCCTTCTTGCTTGCACAGCTGGATGGTTTTGTCTTCATGCAAACGTTCAGCTCATTTCTTCTCTCTGGTTTGTCCTTGTCATGTTTGTCTTGACATGCTGCATCATCTGCCGAGCTGGAATAGTGTGCTGACATGCCATTGCTTACATGCCCCCTCAATTCTACGTAGGGTTTGCCAACCACAGTCAACTTATTTCTAAGCCTACAGTAGAATTGCCCTGTCAATGGCTTAGTCATTATATCAGCAATTTGATCAAGAGAAGGCACATGTTGTACTCTTATTATCCCAGCCTTTACCTTATCTCTGATAAAGTGTAGATCAAGTTCAAAATGCTTAACCCTATCATTATTTATGAGATTGTTTGATAGAGCTATTGCTCCTAGATTGTCCATCCATATTATTCCATGTTTAGATACATTAACTCTGAGTTCCTGCAATAATGACCTCATCCACATTATCTCACATATGGTGACAGCAAGGCTCCTGTATTCAGCCTCAGTTGAGGATCTTGAGACTGTAGCTTGTTTCTTAGCTTTACATGAAATTAGATTATCACCTAAATACATACAAACCCCTGAAGTTGATCTCCAGTCATCAATATCCGAGGCCCAATCTGAATCTGCATAAGCCACTATGTTGAAGCTCTTACATGCTGTAATCTTCAGTCCAAAATTCCTTGTTCCAGCTAGGTACCTCAATATTCTTTTAATTGCTTTCCAATGAGTGGACAAAGGATTCTGCATATATTGACTAACTTTGTTTACAGCATAGCTTATGTCTGGCCTAGTTAAAGTAACATATTGTAGTGCTCCAACCACCTGCCTGTAGAGTCTGGGATTTTCAATTGGTTGCCCTGTAAATCTTGATAGAGTAGGATGAGTGATCATTGGAGAAACAACACCTTTTGCCCCCTTCATCCCTACTCTGTCAAGGATTTCTGAGATGTATTGCCCCTGACTTAATATCATTCCTGTCTGATCTGTGCTGACTTCTACTCCTAAGAAGTAATGTAAACTGCCAAGATCCTTGAGGGAAAAATGTTTATGTAGAGCTTGAATAAGAGTCTTCATTTCTGAATCACAGCTTCCAGTCATGATGATATCATCTACATAAACCATGATTAGTATGCAGGAGGATTTACTATGTTTAATATAAAGAGATGTATCAGATTTGGAAAGAGTGAAGCCAAGTGAGAGCAGAACATTGCCAAATTTCCCTGACYAAGCTCTTGAGGCCTGTTTTAAACCATATAGGGCCTTGTTTAGTTTACAAACCAATCCTTGTTCTCCAGTTTTTATGAATCCAGCAGGTTGCTCCATGTAGATATCAGCATCTATTTCTCCATTTAGGAAAGCATTGTCAACATCCAATTGMTTGATTGACCATCCTTTTGTAACTGCCAAAGATAGAACTGTTCTAATTGTAGCTGGCTTTACAACTGAACTATATGTGTCTGTATAATCCAATCCTGGGGCCTGAGTATACCCCTTGGCCACCAACCTTGCCTTATATCTTGCAATTGATCCATCTGAATTCCTTTTAACCTTAAACACCCATTTTGATCCAATCACTCTTCTGTTTTCAGGAAGTGGAACAAGRGACCATGTCTTGTTTCTTGTGAGAGCCTGGTATTCTGCAGTCATAGCTTCTCTCCACATAGGAATGTTAATTGCCTCTTCAGCTGTCTTAGGCTCATTGTGGTTGTCTTGGATCATTGTTGCATATGTTTTTGGCTTGTAAATGCCTGATTTTGATCTTGTCTGCATGKGGTGAGCACCTGCATTYTCTGCATTATTCTGCACAAAAGGGTTAGCTGGAACAGGTATATCTATTTGCTCAATAGGTAGGTCTATAGTGATCTGACCAATTGGTATAGAATGTGTAGASGAAGTATGAGATGATGGAGAGGAAGAAGATGCATTGGTGGCAGGAGAAGTTGGTGTTTCAACAGGTGAATGGTGCTGGAGGCCTGTAGAAGGTGAGTGTGGAGGAGACTGTGCATCTGTGTGCTGATTAGGATTGATATTATACAGTTGAATCAGAGGTGTAAATGCATTATCATCATGAGTTTCAACAATGTTAGGTACAGAATTGATGGTCTTGAAAGGAAAAACATCTTCCTAAAAAATAACATGCCTTGTTATAATTATTTTGTTTGATGGTAGGAGGACCTTGTACCCCTTGTGATGAGGGCTATAACCTATAAAGGTTGAAGGTAGACTTCTGGGCTGCAGTTTGTGTGATGAGTATGGTTTAAGAAGGGGATAACACAAACAACCAAAATTTTTGAGAAAAAGGTAATCTGGCCTTTCTGTACTAATGATTTCAAAAGGTGTTTTGTAGTTAAGAAGTTTGGTAGGGGTCCTGTTGATCAAATATACTGCTGAGCTGAAAGCTTCACTCCAGTATTTACTTGGGATATTAGATTGGGACATAAGAGACAAGGCAACTTGTATAATGTGCCTATGCTTTCTCTCTGCTAGGCCATTTTGCTCAGGTGTGTGAGGGCAAGATTTTTGATGTTTAATTCCATAATGTTCAAGAACTTGTCTGAGTCCTACAAATTCCCCTCCTCCATCAGACTGGAGACATTTGACTGAGGTTTTGAATTGATTTTCAACAAGTGCTTTAAAGTGTAAGAAGGCACTCTTTGTATCAGATTTAGCCTTAAGCAAGTAAAACCAAGTGAATCTTGAGGCATGATCAATAAAACTAACATAAAATCTATAACCATCATGAGATAGAACTGGAGCAGGTCCCCAAAGATCACTGTGTATGACATCCAAAAACTTATAAGCATGAGATTGAGAATCAGCAAATGGTAATTTGTGCATTTTAGAACTCAAGCAATCAGAACATAAAAGAGTGCTTTTATTGTCAGAATAGGGCAAATTACAATGTGTCAAAGCTCTTTTTACAACCTCATAAGAGGGATGTCCAAGTCTGGAATGCCAAAGGCTTATATCTAACTTATTCAAGAGTTGAGCTGAATTGACACTTGATTGAAAAGGAAATTTTGTTTGAAGAGATTGACAAGGAGTGAGTCTGAAACTGTATAGGCCATCATTGAGAATCCCTTTGAGTAGCACTCCCTTTGTTGCTTGATCCTTCACAAGGCAAAAAGAAGGATGAAACTCAAAAAATACCTTATTATCCTTTGCAAACTGAGATACAATAAGTAGATTTTTAGTAATATGTGGGATGTGAAGAAGATTATTAAGAGCAAAAGTATGGTCATTGGAGATCACTAAAGAGTTACCATGATGAGCTATAGACATACCTGCACCATTAGCTGTTTGAACTGTTTCATTGCCTTGATAGTCACTGCACATACTCAGATTTCCCAGATCATAAGTTAAATGATTTGTTGCACCAGAATCCGGATACCAATAATGCTCATGACCTATCTCAGAATTTGCTGAACCAAAACTGGCAACATTTGCCATAGAGTTGTTGTTGCTCATTTGATCCCTCTGACTTTTATCTCCATTGCTCCCCTGATAGCTTGTGTCAAATCTATAGTAACATTTATCAGCAGTGTGGTTACTATAACCACAGATTTGACACCTTGCTCNACAGGAGATGCACAAACCGTAGTCTGGGGACAATCTTCCATGTGGAATGTCAGAGTCTTTGTCGCGAATCTTCCAACCCATGAGCCAAACTCAGCAGTTTCAATCACAAGAGAATCTTCTGTTTTTTTTGTTCTTCTCTTTTTTGTAAACCCTAAGTTTGTCGAATTTGGGAATTTGATGGAGGGTCACGTGATATGCACAGTATTCTAACGGGAAACCAAGTCACCACGAACGAATTGACATAAATACCCTCGCTGATGGAGCATGCGAGTTACACGCGTAGATTTCCGGCCTTTTTTTGATCGGAGGATGCACTTATAAATTCCCGCGTGGTTCAGGTTGCACTTAATTACAAAAAAAAAACGTTAGAATGCAAATTCAAAAAACGCGTATAGTACAGGATGGTCAAAATCTTTTTCCCTATATTTAAATCACACCATAAGTGATTTAATTAAAGTGGTTCACTATTTCTCAATAGTTTCAACACAAGTCTCATACTTGTCTTTATGAAATATTAATATACAATTAGTTCATTAATCTCTGGAGTATTATAATTAACAAGTCTCAAATAAGTTAATCGAAAAATTATTCGATTTATTAACTTTTGGTTCAACAACCATTATGAAGAGTTTTAAACAGTCAAACTCTTTTTAACATTTCATTTCAACGGCATACTCATGACATAATTCCCAAACAAGAAATTAGCATTTCATATGCATCCGAATTTCATCATATCATTTTCTCATATAACTTAGAGGATCATATGTCAATAACCATGCTTAGGTTTGATTAGGTTCAAAATGGTCAATCAGAATAACATATTCCAATACCACTATTTGAAATTATTGAACTTTTCCAATTAAGCATTTATTGAACTTTTCCAATTAAGCATGTAGGCCCAATAATCATGACTTTTCGTAATCCTCATTTATTTTGTTCGAGTTTTATATGAATTTAGCAAATTCAATACTCATCTTATCTCATGAGATTATTTATCTCTTGTTACCTCTCTTATCTCACTATCAACTTTATTTGACCAACAAGGTCACTCTTTTCTCAACAGAAAAATTATAGTGATATGAGAAGTTTAACAATTAAATTTCAAGACCCAATTCATATATTAGATCAAAATATAATTCAAATTATATTTTATAAATTTGCCCACACACATGAGTCCAACTTTACACTTTGATAAATTTGAAATCCAATTCAAAATTAGGCCTACAATTTATTATAAATCTAAGTCCAAAACTAGACTTATATCATATTTTTAATTTATTAAGTCCAACTAAATAATGTTTTGGCCGATAAATATGACCCAAATAAATTTAATATGGATCCATAACTCAACCATGGCTCATGACCAAGGAGTCTTTATTTTAAAATGGTGAGCCCAAGACCAAATGGCAAGATTAGCTTAGCCTTTAATTAAAAAGAAATTAGGCCCACTTAATACAGTCCATCTTACTAATCTCAATTGGCCCAATACCTTAAGGCCCAACTAGAAAGCCGTTTGTATGACTTCCATTAAACCATCAACTTGGCCTAGCCATTTTAATTAAAACGGCCCTACGGTTATAAGTCTTGGGATTAATATTCAACGGCCCAAACAAAAGACCCATGAGATAGTTCTCCTTTCTTCCGGTTATGAGGATTGAATTTCCTGATGCCTGATAACCTGAGGTAGGAGTGGCTAGTCTTTTCTTCTCCATGAGATGAGCCCGACGCCATTAACAGAGAACTGTGCAACATCGCCGTCCACTGCTTCTCTTGCCGCCGTGTCAGCCCGGCCATTTCCGCCGCTAGTAAAATCGACAATCATCGATCATTAGATGGCAACAGATTGAGGTCAATGAGCAGCAGGTGCGGGGCGAATCAGCTGAACTGCTGGGCAATCTGTTGCCCCGTACGGAGGGAGCCGTCGCGCGTACAAGATTTGCTGCAACAGGAGGCCCGCAATCAGCCGCAACGGCTCCCTCCTGTGAAGAAAGCAAATAAAACATAAAATCTGCAGCTTTTGAAAATAGGGTTACTGTGTTTTCTTATTTCTTATTTTTTCATTGTATTACAGCAGCTCACTCAAACCATATATATACAAGGCTTTGGACTTATCTAGAAGCTAGGGTTATACAAGCTACGGTCTAGCTACACCATTATGTCCCTGTTAGCACCAAATCCCTTCTTGCTTGCACAGCTGGATGGTTTTGTCTTCATGCAAACGTTCAACTCATTTCTTCTCTCTGGTTTGTCCTTGTCATGTTTGTCTTGACATGCTGCATCATCTGTCGAGTTGGAACAGTGTGCTGACATGCCATTTCTTACACCTCCATCACGACCCTTGTCTGGCAATCGATGCTCAGTATTCGGCAGCAGTTTCATCTCGTTGTGATCGAGAATGCCACCCCGACTGGCCGCAGCCATCGTCGACAACCACCATGGCCGCCTCCGTCGTGACCGGACCGTCGCACGACCAAGTCCATTTTTCTTTTATTTCGAATATCGAACACAAATTGTGATTCTCAGATATCTAAACAAATGCATATTTGTCCTTGAATTATGCTCTCGTAATTTGAATCAATATCTTATTCTCAGAAATAAAATATTTCTTTAATCGATTTATAAGTTCTAAGAGTTTTGTATTAGAAAATAGAATCACTGTCATGAATCCACATATTTGTACAATTGATCCCATTGATCCCAATAAAATCATAGAGCAATATATCAAGTATTGATCAACTATTGCCAAGTGATTTCTTAATTTTGTATTAGAAAATAATATTAAAGATTTTGTTTTACTTTGTATTAGAATATAATATTAAAGATTTTGTTTTAAGTTTGTAGGGAAACTTTTACAAAATAATATTATTATAAATTGAATAGGAATATATTTTAATACAAATCGGCATTTCTTTTTACAAAGTAAAAAATCGAACTTGAAATGCATATATAACCCGAATGACGTGATTAACACATTTTTCTTAAAACAAATTCGTCCCCAATTCCGGACGTCTGATTCCCATGATAAGACGGGTAAACCGGATTACCTTTCGTCTACGGTTGATAATCATGCCTGAATCTTATCACAAAAATGCAAGAGGCCAGAGGATTTTGATCAATATACAATTGTTTATTTCTTATGCAATATGAGGAATTATGTGATTCGTTGTCATTCTTGTGATTGTCGTTGATATGGACTAAAATGTTCATACGTGGAATTATGTGATAGATGTGAGTATTTGTGGAAAGCGACCTCATTTCCTAGGGAGAGTGTGCCTCTGGGAGATGGGCGAGCTGCGATAATTTGAGTGGGCTGTTTATGAAGAGTAGCGACCTGTAATATGGGGATGACTTTTCATATAGGGTCGCGATCTCTTGTAATATGGGCTGAGTACTTGAGCCCATTTGTGGATTTGATATACGTAAATTGTTATGGGCCTGGTGGGCTGTATGCCCCGGCTCGTTGTGATATTGATAGAGAAGTTTGTTATTTATGGGGACTTACCATGTATGAGGAGTCCCAATTGAGAGTCGATTGTGGAATCCTAGTGTGAATGGAATTCTTATTATGAAAGGTAACCCTAGATATTGGGGATCTTCTCCTATCCCTATAAAAGGAGCCCTTCGGCTTCTCTTTTGGGGGTTAAGGCTTATTACGCATTTTACTATCTTTGCACATTGACATTATTGATTGAGAGAGAAGAAGTGTTACTTTCGCTTATTAACTTAAGCGTCGGAGGGCCTTAACGGGCTCGAAATCCGGCCCCGTTCTAGGCGTTGTTTTGCAGGAACGGTGAGGTCGCTTGGAGGATCGCGGGAGACTTTGGAGGTCGCTGTGGTATATTTGAAGTTCCATCTAGGTCACTGATCTCTATTATGAGGTTAGTACCCCCTATATTTGGTAGTTCAACTTTTTGGACTCATCAAATTGGCGCCGTCTGTGGGAAAGAGAGACATCGAGTCTTTGAGCGAAAGGCATGAGAGATTGCATAAATGAAACATGAAAGAGAAGAACATAACACCGAGAGTTTTGGAATACGGATCCGGTCCAACAATAAGAAGAGAAAGAATAGATTCGTGCATCTTGGCGGGAAAGATGTCCCAGGGGAGGAGCAGGAGTACCCTCACATGAGTCCTCTGATTCGAGATGCGGGCAATACGCCCTCCACCTTCTCCTAAAAAGCGAGATGGAAAGGGGCTGGCGGAAGAAGTTGGAGAAGCAGGCGCCTGGGATAGAACCACAAAAATTGATCCCCGAGGAAACAGGAGGGGGAAACCCCTCGAAGGAGGTACCCGATCAAGGCAAGAAGGGATTCCTGGCGGGGCTTATGGACTTCGTACCTGTTGAAAAGCAGGAGGAGTTGCGTAAATATTTGGAGTGCGAGCTGAGCAAGGGGAAGGATAAGAGCGAGAAATTAAACGGTGACAAAGAGGGTGAGTCAACGGTTGGGGAGGCGAAGAAGAAGAAGGGGCTTAACAAGAGAAAGAAAGGAGATATCTCTAGTTCCTCCTCATCCATAGATTCTCGTGTTCACACACGGAGGGGAATAAAGCTAAGGCGAGATCGTTACAAGGGTAGAGGTCGCAAGCATCATAAGGATGATAGTGGGAGCAACACCCCTACCTCAGACTCGAGTAGTGGCTCTCGGGGGAGGTCGCGAAAAGGTGACAGAGGTCATAAGGAGAGAAGAGAAGAGAGCGAGGTGGGACAACATACTAAGGCCTTCAGAGAGTTGCAGGAGGCCATGCTGAAATTGCAGAAGCGGATGGATGGAGAAAAGTTGGAAGGGGAGGAAGGCATCCCTTTTCAGAAGAGATGATGCACGCAGCGATGCCTCGAAATTATAAGGAGTTAGATTTTCAGTACCGGGGAACGACTGATCCAGTCGCACACTTGCAGTTGTTTGAAAATCGCGAGGATGATGCATAACTATGCGGAGGCTGTGGCATGTCGAGCCTTTGTGTCCACCTTGAGAGGGATTGCACAGAATTGGTTTTACCAACTCCCGAGCGGTAAAATTACGAGTTATCAGGTGTTGCGAGCTGCCTTCCTGAAGCAGTTCTCTAGCGTCAGGCAGAGCGCGAAGACAGCCCAGTCGCTCTTCGCAATGGTACAGCGACCTGACGAGACACTGAAACAGTATGTTAATAGGTTTACCAATGCTACTTTGGAGGTCCCTACCGCCACGGACGAGATGAAAGCTGGAGCTTTGCATCAAGGTTTAAGGAGGGAGGATTTGCGGAGGTCGCTGGTAAAGAAAGAAGCTCGCACGTACGATGAAGTTCTCGCAAGATGCCATAAATATGTACATGTAGAAGAGGAAGAGGAAGAACACCGATTGCATTTCGGTAGAGAGGTCGCTAACGCGAGGGAAAGAGCGCCCGAGAGAGAACCGAGGAGGGAGCATAGAAGAGGTATACGCGGACTCTTGGCCTCAAATGCTGGGGTCAGTGCGAGACAAGAGCCGAATATGAAAATCTGGAGGGAGGAGGATTTCACACCACTGGCTTTACCACAAGATAAGGTGTTTGGTGTCATGGAGCGTTCGATACCTGATCTAATACAGTGGCCGGAGGATCGCACACCCGTCCCAACACATCCGAAAACTATCTCTTTTTGTCGATTCCATAACAATTACGGGCATTTCACAGAAAAATGCAGACACCTCAAGGAGGAGATAGAGAGACTTATAAATGCAGGGCATCTGAAGGAGGTAATCTACAGAGAGAAGGAGCCGAGCGAGCAGAGGAGGACGTTGCCTCCACCCCCACCGGGAGGTCCATCTCCTGCGCAGGCCGCGAGACAAGGGCGTCAGAGAAACCAGGAGTTCGGAGGGCCCAGGGGAAATAAGGGGAGGATAAATATGATTTCAGGAGGCCCAACGGATGGTGATTCTAATAATGCGCGCAAGAAGCATGTAAAATCAGCTCGCAATAGAACTTGGGAGGTCGCTAGTGTTAGCAGGCAGCCACAGGTGGTGGGGCCAATCATATCTTTCGGCCCCAATGATAGGAGTGGGCTGCAGGAGAATCATAATGACGCGCTGGTGATTGAGGCAGAGATAGCGGGCTATGAAGTTTGCAGGATCTTTGTAGACAATGGGAGTTCGGTAAACATTATCTATACAGATTGTCTTGAGCAGATGGAGGTGGATAAGAGGGTGCGATCTGTGAATACACCCATATATGCGTTCAATGGGGCACAGGTAAATACGGAAGGCGAGATAACGTTACAAGTAGTGTTGGGAAAGGGCGTGAGCCGAATGAAGAGAGACTTGAAGTTTTTGATCATCCGAGGGAGGTCGGCCTACAATGCAATATTGGGGCGACCTGCTCTTAATGCATTTCAGGCTGTAACATCGACCTATCACATGAGCATAAAATATCCGTTAGGTGACAAGGTAGGGGAGGTCATCGCTGAGCAACAGGTCGCGAGGTCTTGTTACCAAATGGCGGTTAGAAGGGGGTTGATGGAGAACAAACGAGAGAGAGATGGTGATCGGCCGGAAGGGATACTTAGCGCAAAAAAGATAAAAGAACAAGCGACCTCTGTCCAGCCGAATGAAGAGTTAATGGAGATCTCCTTAGAGGAGGACCGTTCAGAGTATACTACGAAGATAGGCACCTTGCTATCTGAAACATTAAAAGACAAGATGATTAGCTTGTTGAGAGAATTTCGAGATGTATTTGCGTTTCGGGAGAAGGAGTTGACTGGGGTATCACCGAAGGTCGCGCAACATCATTTGAATGCGGACCCAGAAGCTAGACCTGTAAAATAGAAAAGGAGGCATTTCGGACCCGAGCTCGATAAGGTTATTGAGGAGGAGGTGCAGAAGCTGTTAAAAGCTGGACATATCAGGGAGATTCAGTTCCCTGAGTACTTGTCTAATGTTGATGGTACCAAAGCTGGAGTAGAAGTGGAGGATGTGCATAGATTTCCGAGATTTGAACAAGGCCTGTCCTAAAGATCCTTATCCTTTGCCAAGAAATGATCAATTGGTGGACTCCACCTCTGGGTGCGAGCTGTTGAGTATGATGGATGCTTCGCAGGGATACCATCAGATACCTCTTGCCAAAGAAGATCAGCCTAAAGTGAGTTTCGTCACTTCCACTGGTACATATTGTTTTGTATCCATGCCTTTTGGGTTAAAAAATGCAGGGGCGACTTACCAGAGGTTAGTGGATCATATGTTTAAGGACCTGTTGGGGTCTACCATGGAGGTTTATGTTGATGACAAGCTGGTTAAGAGCAGGCGAGCTGAAACGCATGTAGACGACCTGAGGAAGACATTTCTCATATTACGGCAGTATGGGATGAAGCTCAATCCGAAGAAGTGTGYGTTCGGTGTGAGATCGGGGAWGTTTTTGGGSTACATGGTAAYAGARCRGGGAATYGAAGTCAATCCTGAGAAGGTGCGAGCTGTTATGGAGATGCCTCATCCCCGCACCGTGCGAGAGGTACAGATATTAACAGGTCGGATGGCAGGCCTTAGCCGTTTTATTTCCAGGTCGGCGGAGCGAGGGGTCCCCTTTTTCAGGGCGCTTCGAAAGGGATCTTGGTTTGAGTGGACAAAGGAAGCAGCGGATGCCTTTGAGGAGTTGAAAAAGTACTTAGCAAAAATACCGCTGCTGACTAAACCCATGCCAGGAGAAGAGTTAATTTTATACGTGTCGGTGGGTGAAGTCATTGTGAGTTCGGTATTGATAAGAGAGGAGGAAGGCATGCAAAAACCCATCTACTATATTAGCAGGATGTTGCGGGGTGCTGAGTTGAAGTACACCGAGCTCGAGAAAGGAGGTTTCGCATTGGTTACCACAACAAGAAAGTTGCGACCTTATTTTCTGAGCCATAGAGTGAGGGTGCATACTAACTTGGCTTTGAAACAAGTTTTGGGCAATCCAAATGTGTCTTGGCGTTTGGTGAAGTTGGCAGTGGAGCTGAGTGAGTATGACGTGGTGTATGAGCCCAGGACTGCTATCAAAGCACAAGTATTAGCGTACTTCTTGCAAGAGATGACAAAACAGGTCGATGAAGAGATAGAGCTGAAAGCATGGACTTTATATACTGATGGTTCGACCATGGCGTCAGGGGCAGGGTTAGGCATCATATTAACTAGCCCGGAAGGAGAGAATTTGGAGTTTGCAATTAAGTTGGGGTATAAGGCATCCAATAATGAGGCTGAGTACGAGGCTGTGTTACAGGGGATCAAGATGGCTAGCGAGTTGGGAGCTCAGAGATTATGGGCGTATACTGATTCCCAACTAGTAGTTCGGCAGTTCGATGGTTCTTTTGAAACCAGAGAAGAGCGTATGACAATGTATTTGGGCAAATTGCGAGAGGAAGCAGCTCACTTTGAAGAGTTCATGTTGGAACATTTACCGCGAGCTGAAAATACACGGGCAGATCAGCTCGCCCGAATAGCAGGAGCATTAATGACTTGTGATACTCGAAAAGTCACGTTGATGCAGTTGGATGGTAGCAGTATTGAAAGAGGAGTAGAGGTCATGGAGATCAAGGATAATGATGACTGGCGTGGGCCCATTTGGGATGTTCTGCTCAAAGCACAAGAAGGTGTGGAGAGATTAAACACAAAGGATAGTAGAGTCGCAGCTCGCTTCTGTGTGATAAATGATGAATTGTATAAGAGGTCGCGATTTGGACCTCTTCTGAAATGTTTGGCAAAAGAACGTGGGGTGGAGGTGCTTAAGGAGATACATGAGGGATACTGTGGTGATCATACGAAGGGGAAGGCATTGATGAACATAACATTGCGAGCATGTTTCTTTTGGCCTGGGATGAAGGCTATGGCTAGTGAGCTAGTCCGAATTTGTGAGAAGTGCCAAAAGCATGGTTCGATTATTCATATACCAGCCGAGGAGATGATGGTGATGAGCTCGCCTTGCCCATTTGCGCAATGGGGGATTGATATTGTGGGTCCTTTTCCAAGGACCCCAAGTAATAAGGAATATTTGGTGGTGGCCATTAATTATTTTACCAAGTGGGTGGAAGCTGAGGCCGTCACGGGAACTACCGAACAGCACATAATGGATTTTCTTTTTGATAATATATTTTGCAGGTTTGGAGTACCGCGAATTTTAGTCTCGGACAATGGGACCCAGTTTAATGGGCGAAAGATGCAGAAGTGGTGCAAGGATATGGGGATAAAGCAACGTTTTGCTTCCG
The DNA here is from genome assembly GCA_014905375.1 of Phtheirospermum japonicum. Classification (NCBI taxonomy): domain Eukaryota; kingdom Viridiplantae; phylum Streptophyta; class Magnoliopsida; order Lamiales; family Orobanchaceae; genus Phtheirospermum; species Phtheirospermum japonicum. The sequence continues at coordinate 765,335 of BMAC01000357.1, read as the reverse complement.
TGGCGCATCCACAGGCTAATGGACAGGTTGAAGTCACTAATCGGATAATTGTGCAGGGACTTAAGCTGCGATTGGAGAAATCATGCGGACTCTGGGAAGACGATCTCGCGTCGGTCCTCTGGGCCTATCGAACGACTCCCCGAACTACCACGGGGGAAACGCCTTTTAGCTTGGTTTATGGAATGGACGCGGTCATTCCTGCTGAGATAGTTGGAGAATCACAGCGACTATTAGCGTTCAATGTGGAAGAAAATGAGAGGCTAACTCGCGGAGCAATTGAAACGATTGATGAGATACGAGATAAAGCTGCAGCTCGGGTGGAACATTATAAACAACGAGTGCAGGCTGCCTTTACTAAACATGTTAAGCACCATCATTTTCAGGTCGGTGATTTGGTTTGGAAGAGAGCTGATGCCTTGAAGGCGACCAAAAAATTAGAGCCGAACTGGATTGGGCCATTCAAGGTAATAAAAGTGTTGCGAGGAGGGGCATACATCCCCGAGACTGCGAAAGGAAAGGTTTTACCGCGAAGCTGGAATGTGTGCCATTTGAAGAAGTATTATGCATAGATGGGGCGCGGGAGAAGGTAACTCTGGACCGGAGGGCACTTCTCCCGCATGAAGCTCGTCGAAAGAAAAAGTTGTTGTTTGAGGTGGGAGAGGGTAACTCTGGACCGGAGGGCACCTCTCCCGACCTCGGAATT